>SKCR01007312.1:0-33907 GCA_019454045.1 Zanthoxylum bungeanum
CTCGTCAAATCAAAGATTCCATCTTCGTGAAACTTGTTTAAGTCCATAAATGGACTTCTTAAGCTTACATACCATACCCGAGTTTTCGCTGGACGCAAAACTTTCCGGCTATTCCATATAGATTTCTTCATCAAGAAATCCATTTAGAAAAGTTGTTTTGACATCCATTTGCCAAATCTCGTAGTCATGATACGCAGTTATAGAAAGCAAAATCCGAATAGACTTGAACATTGCTACTGGTGAAAAAGTTTCATCGTAGTCGACGCCAGGTCGTTGCGTGTAACCTTTTCCTACCAGTCGAGCCTTGTAAGTTTCAACCTTACCATCGGGCCCGCGCTTCCTTTTGTAAACCCATTTACAACCGATATGAACAATTCATTCGGGAAGCGGAACCAAGTCCCAAACTTGATTCTCATGCATTGAGTCTATCTCGGATTTCATGGCACTTTTCCATTTCACGGAGTCGATGTCCAACATCGATTCTCTATAGGTAAAATGATCTGTCTCTTCAACTAAGAGAACATCTAGACTATTTTCTTGTATCAAATACAAGCGTTCAGGAGGTCTAGATACCCTTTCTGACCTACGGAGTGTGTGTGTTGAAGGTCTTTCATCTACTTGAACTTCAGGTTCCTCCGTTGGTTCGTTATTTTCAGGTTGGACTTCATCAAGTTCAACATGTCTATGATTACCACCTTCTGACAAAAATTCTACTTCTAGAAATCTTGCGAAGCGAGCTACGAACACATTTTGATGCTCGGAATCATAGAACATGTATCCCCTCGTATTCGAATGATATCCGACAAACCTAAACTTTTGCCCTCGAGGCGAAAGCTTATCTTGCTGAGTCACCCTAACATAGGCAGGACAACCCCAAACCTTAATGTAACTAAGATTTGGTCTCATATTGAACCATATCTCATACGGTGTCGTAGGAACAACTTTTGAAGGAATCTTATTCAAAAGATGCGCATCTGTTAAAAGAGAGTAGCCCCATAAGAAATGGGACAAATTTGTGAAACTCAACATCGACCGGACCATATCCAATAAAGTCTGATTTCTCCTCTCAGACACTCCATTGTGCTGTAGAGTACCTGGAGGAGTATATTGAGCAAGAATCCCATTCTCCTTCATATAATCAATGAACTCACCACTCATATATTCTCCGCCTCGATCAGATCGAAGACATTTAATATATTGACCAGTTTGTTTTTCTACTTCATTTCAGAACTCTTTGAACTTTTTAAAGGTTTCCGATTTATGTCGCATCAAATAGACATAATCGTACCGTGACAAAGTATCGGTAAATGTAACGAAGTATGAATAACCACTGTGAGCAGTCTGACTTAGTGGACCACATCAGAATGTACGAGTTCCAGTAAGTTAGTGGCACGGTGTCCAACACCTGAAAATGGGGCTTTGGTCATCTTACCCTGAATACACGATTCACAAGTTGGATAGGATTCAATAGTGAGATCTGGTATCAAACCATTCCTAACCAATTGGGTACGGCGTTTAACGCCTATGTGACCTAGCTGCATATGCCAAAGTTCAGTATTATTAACAATAGGTAAACTACGTTTATTAACTCCAGTATTTAAAATATCTTTTGAAGTTTGCAATGTATAATGACCATGCTTATTTGGACAACAAATGATCTGAATATTATTTTTATCATATAAATACAAAGAACAGTTCTTAATATTGATACGATAATCTTCTGTATCAAATACAAAAAGAGATATAATATTAGCTACACATCCAGGTACAAAATAACAGTCATTTAACAAAAGTGTCCCATTCTGCAAAGGGATCTCGCATACTCCCACTGCAACTGCATCCAGTGAGTCTCCACTCCCGAATCGCAACTGCATCTCTCCAGGCTTCAGTTTCCTACTTTCCTTCAACATCTGCAACGAATTGCAAATGTGAATGGGACAAGCAGAATCTAAAATCCAGGTGGATGTAACGGCTTCACAAGCCAAAGATATATCAATAACTAGAAAAATAAATGTACCTGATGTAGATGCTCTCTCCTTCCTCAGCTGGGCAATGTAGTCAAGACATTTCCTCTTCCAGTGCCCGACTTTGCTGCAGTGATGGCACTTGTCGTCAGAAGCCCTATTGGGCTTGGCTATCTTTGCCTGTGGTTGAGGACCGATACCCTTCTTCTTCTTCATTTTTCCTCTTCTTTCCCTTTGACCAAGTCTGGGAAGAAGCAGAAAGTGAAGTAGGTCTAGGAGGGCGACTCGGTACTCCCTTCTTGAGGTCCTCTTCTGCCATGAGCAACATCCTATGCAGCTCTTGGTAGGTTGATGAGTGATAATTATATCACTATTTCCCACTCATTTAACCTAATATTTTATATAGTTTCTCGAGTTTTATGAACGTTTTGATGTATTTTTGTTTATTTTACATATGAAAATAATATTGGGACTTAATGGAATCAACTCGGGGCTAAAACGATGAAATCCGGAGGAAAAAATGTCAAAACGAAAATTTACTCTACGCGTCACGAAGTGTAGTCCTAAATTCCAGTTTTGCGCAAGTTTGGTATTTTGGCCATAACGTTTTTATCCGATATCTGATTGAGCTGATTCAAGTTGAAGATTGAAGAATACTCAAATATCACAACTTTGAAATTTTAAATATTTTCGAATTCCGAAGTTTTCAAGACCAAAATTAATGAATAATCCAATGTGTTTTGTGTAATTACTAAAGTCATTATCAAAAAATAAAAAAAATGGAAAATGACAATTTACAATTGTCAAACTTACACAAAACATGCTTGCATGTTTGGTGGAGTGTCTTGTGGCATGTTTGGTGGAGTGTTTGGTGGAGGATTGTGTGGAGTGTTTGGTGGAGAAATTGGTGGAAACCTTTAGAATTTCCAAGCCATTTCATTTGTAATTCTCATGGTTTCCTTAGGTTTTTGTAAAGAATTTAAGGATTGCATCTTGTTTGTATTTATTTTCAGTATTTAATTTATGCATTTTTATTTTCAGTAATAGTAGTAGTTTATTTTCTTTTATATTTTGTAGTTAATTTTCTGCTGGGGGAAGGGTGAAGCTTTTATTATTTTAGTTTAGATTAATCTCCCTTAATTATAATATGGAAATTATAATTTAACATAAAAGGTTATACCGCCTTAATGGCTGGTTTTATTTATTTGATATAATATGACACTGCCTATATGACCGATTTTTATGTGACAGATGATTACAGCCTATATGGCAGGTTTACGGACAAATAATGATATCGTCTTTATGGTCGGTCGGACTTAATTAAAATCTGACTTAATAAGGATACCGCCTATATGGCTGGTTGGTAATATCACTGATAAATTCTATATTATAGTAAGAGAGATTTTTAAATTAGAGATAGTAAAGGTGTATCCCCCAACCCCCAGTATTTTATTTTTATTCTAGGGAAGTGATGAAACACAATATCCACACACTTAATAATCTATTTTCTTTTTATTGGTAATTCTTTAGTTTGTTTATTGAGTATTAAGCTTAATGCTTCTTGTTAATTGGCCATTAATAAGATTGATTTGGTAAACTTAAAATGAACTTGACGAAGGGATTTTAGGTTTCAGCCTTAAATTCAATAGCTCATGATCTTCCTTAAGGATAGATAACCCTTTAATAGATTTCCTTACAAGATAGACATATACCTGTCGGGCGGGGGTAGCCACTTTTGGAACTTGAACTTAATGAATTCAGGTAACTTGGTTAACATAGACATATGATTAATTGGGTTATTTTGGTATTTGCGTCTAACCATCGACATAGGCTTTTGCATATCTTCGTGTTCCAGGTTAGCAAACTGACTTATTACACATATATAAGAGAATCAATTCATCTTTAGGATAATATTGTGTGGAATCACAACCCTAGATCTTTGTGTCTTCTTTTATTTTTCTTAGTATTTTCTTTTGTTTATTTTATTTAAGCAAATCCACATTCAACCAACCAAAAGCAATCATTCTCTTCTCCCTTAATTAGATACTTGTAAATAAATAGTATCAATAATTAATAACAACAGTAGGAATTAAGTCCTCATAGGATCGATATTTTTATACTACTTAAACGATACGTGTGGTTGCGTTATACGCGTGTGATTACGCACCGGTCAAGTTTTTGGCACCGTTGTCGGGGACTTATATTTCTTGAGTTGTTAATTTTGAAGCTATTTATTTTACTTGTATCTAATTTTCTTTTTATCTGTAATTTTTATTTCCTTCTTTTATTTTTCAGGTGGTTGACATGGATCTTTATTGGGAGATAGAAAGATTACGAGCTTTACTAGAAGAAGATACACCTCAAATCAGGGAGCAACAGTCCAATTTTCTGAGGCCTGTTGTCCACTCCAACAACTATTACTGGATGCCAGAACCAAGCAATACTACATTTGCTCAATAGAACGCAATGGGGAGATGTGAAATATGTGATGGTAACCATCCGAGCGATCAATGCATTTACCTTTCAGGATGGCAGAATTATCGGAATCATTCAAGGTACGAAGAACCAACATATTTCACAGAACCACAATTTCCATCTTATCCACCATCCACCTACGATCTTCATCAAGAACCAGAACCATCAGAGGAAGGTCAGTTGATTGACATGCTCAAAGATTGGCTCAAGGAACGGGAAGCTCAAATTGATGCACAATTTCAGAGTCAAGAAGAATCCATACAGAGAATGACAGTTCAAATCAGACAATTAACAGAAAACCAGAGCTATATACCTCAAGGAGCATCTTCAAATGACAGTGATGAAGCCTTCAAGCACCAAACATTTCATGATGACACTTTAGCAGATGAGGAGGCTGAGCAGTATCAGGAATCTGAGGTATCAGTTCAGGAGCCCGAACCAACAAAGTCTCAATTTGATTTTTATTATTCATCGGACTCTGACGAAGATCGAGAAGTAGAGTTGTTCATTCCAACTGCACTAACAAGGAATGATGAAACATTGTATCTTCAAAATGAGAATCTTGGAACATTTATTGCACAGATATTTGATGGAGAGTCGAATGAGGAAATACATAAAAGCATCTGTGAAGAACATCCTCAAAATGAAGATCTTGGAGCTTCCATTGCATAAATGTTTGAAGAAGATCTACCTGAGCCAGTCATATCAAACACAAAGGATGAAGACCTAAATTCTGACATCTCTTTACATCATCAGGTTGACAGTTATGGAGCATTCATTTTACAGATGACAGATGAAGAGCTGAACGAGGAAATTCTGAAATATATCTGTGAAGAAAAGGTGGAGCAAGAGACAGAGCAAATAAAGGAGCGAATTAAAGAACTTGAGCATTCAGGAGAAACATCACTGTTTTGGGAAGTACAAATCAAAGACATCACCTAGAAGCTTGATAGATTGGAACTCTTATTCCAAGTCAAGCACCATACGAGACCTCCTGATTTTCTTTCTTTCTTTTCAGGAACCATTGCAGTGACAAAGTTTAAAAAGGTGGCACAAGCACTGAATGAGAAAAAAATCTTTTTGCCACTTTACCGTTGGAAGATACCTTTCAAAAGCAACGCTCATTGGATTGTCTTTAATCGGACATCCAAAACGAAGCTGAAACCTCCTTGACAAATGGATTCAGTCACGTCTGGCTGAAGATGAAAAATTTAGCGCTAGCAGGGAGGCAACCCATGCAATTTGTTGTAATTTTTTTTTTTCATATTTTGTGTATACATGTTGTAGAGTTTTAAATTTTGTGTGTTATTTTTTCAGGGAAAAGCACAAACGGAGCATTTAAGAAGGAATGGTGTTTGGAAATCACAAAGATGAGAGCTAATTCATTAGTGATGGCTGAGTAAAGAATGGATTCTTAAGACGCATCCTAATGAATTTATACTAAACGAGTGGCGTATTGAGTACACAATTCTGTTGCCTTAATAATTATTTTGATTTACTTTTCCGTTGTAATTATCTTTATTTTCGCCGACAGGATCCAGAATTTTTGACCTTTCACGATTTATTTTATTTAGCTAACAATCGTCCTTTGGAAGATACTAGTGCTATTATTACTCACCCTTTTTCAGGTACTATAAATTCAGCCCGTCATTGCACTTTTGAAGGCATCCAGGTTTGAGAAAGAAATACAAAAAAAAATGGAAGCCACTTCAAGAAGACGAGTTGAGAATATTTATGTGTTTTGCGGTACTAGTGTTGGTACTAAGCCACAATACGTAGAGGCAACACATGAATTAGGTCGAGTTATTGCTGCAAGGAATATGCACATAGTATATGGCGGTGGCAATCTTGGACTTATGGGGATCATTTCAAAGGCCGTAAAAGAAGGAGGCAGTCAAGTTTTGGGAATCATCCCAAAACCCTTGGCGGAGGCGAATCTTATTGGATCATCAAACAGAGAGGAACTGATCGTGCCAGATATGTCTAAACGCTAGTAGAAATGATTAACCGTGCTGATGCTTTTATTGCTTTGCCATGTGGCTTGGGCACAATGGAGGAAATTTTTACAGTATTATCATGGACAAACTTGAACATACACCAGAAACCGCTTGGACTGTACAATGTTGATGAATTTTATGATTTTCTTGTGTGTTTCTTGATGATGCCTGGAGAAATGGGTTCGTGTCAAAGCCCGTAAAAGAACTCCTCTTTACTGCCAGAACTGCCCCATATTTAATTGATCAAATTCTAGCATTTGAACCACAAATGGACCCCATTCTTTCCAAGATAAACTAGTCCGATAACGATCGTGGTAACAGGCATTGGATAAATCTGGATCTTAACCTTTAACTTTGCATTTAGATGTAGAATTTCAGCTAACCAGGTATGGTTTTCTAAACTCTTCTTCTACTGTTTAAGACATTGGGGACAATGTCTCATTTAGGTTTGAGGGAGGGGAATAGTTAATTAGTACCTTATTTTTATTGTTTTATTTTTATTTTTGGTCTAAAATTTTTCGAAAAAAAAGCCAAAAAATTGAAAATTTTCCAAAAATTACAAAAATAATTTGTGTTTTTAATTTGATTATCAAGTGAAATTGGTGTGAGATAGCTGTGTAAGGAATTTCCACTCTTGAGACGTATCTCAACCTATTTCGGAACAAGTTAATTTTTGTTTATTTCCTTTTGAATTATTTAATTTGTGAATTCTTTATAATACTGACTAAAATGGATCTTCATATTCTCAGTTGACAGGTATTATCAACATACATGGTAACATACGGACGTGAGAAGTAATTGACAAGTTTGTAATATTCAGTGCTCTAGTTTAATTAGAGGAAGCACCTAAAAAGGCGATGGGATAAAAAAAAGAGCAAAAAAAAAAGTCTAAGATCCGAGTTATTAAGTCTGTATGGGTGTTTTAACACCTAGTGCCATAAAACCAACTGGTTTGGGAGTCACTGGCCCAAAGCTCGCTACATGGATCGAAGATGTTGCAAAAAATATATATATATCTGAAGTCTGAGTAATTAAATAAAAAAAAATTGTATATTTTATTTATATACAATATATCTGAAGTCTGTATGGGTGTCTTAACACCTAGTGCCCTAAAGCCAACTGGTTTGGGAGCCACTGGCCCAAAGCTCGCTACATAGGCAGAAGATATTGTATATAAATAAAAAAAAATCAAAAATCAAAGAAAAAACGGAAAAATCAGAAGAAAAAAAAATATTCCATTGCTACAAAAAGGTGTGAATTCTGATAATACTTTAGGATAAAAATATTACTATCTTATCAACTTCACTTGTGACTATTGTGGGCAAAATGAGTTGATTAATATTTTGTTGGTTGTGTATATGAAGAATGGTAACAATAATCGGAGAATTTACTTATTCGGTAATTTAGAAAGAAAGAAAACAACTACTAACTTGGAGTAGAAGTTTCACATGTTTTTTTACCTTTTATCAAACGTTTGTGGGTATCGTTGCTGTAAACCCTCACGAGACTACAACTCGTCCAATAGGGACACCTAGAGGTTTAAAGTCTTGTTGCATATGCTAAATGCAACAGTGGTCCCAATATTATTCATAAAACTATACAAAAATAATATTGGGACTTAATGGAATCAACTCGGAGTTAAAACGATGAAATTCAGAGGAAAAAAGGTCCAAAACGAAAATAAACTCTACGCGTCACGAAGTGCAGTCCTAAATTCCAATTTTGCGCAAGTTTGGTATTTTGGCCATAACTTTTTTATCCGATATCTGATTGAGCTGATTCAAGTTGAAGATTAAAGAAGACTAAAATATCTACAACTTTGAAATTTTAATATTTTCGAATTCCGAAGTTTTCAAGACCGCAATTAACGAATAATCCAATGTGTTTTGTGTAATTACTAAAGTCATTATCAAAAAAAAAAAAAAAATGGAAAATGACAATTTATAATTGTCAAACTTCCACAAAACATGCTTGCATATTTGGTGGAGTATTTTGTGGAGTGTCTTGTGGTATGTTTGGTGGAGTGTTTGGTGGAGGATTTTGTGGAGTGTTTGGTGGAGCAATTGGTGGAGAAATTGGTGGAAGACTTTAGATTTTGCTATAAATACCAAGCCATTTCATTTGTAATTCTCATGCTTTCCTTAGGTTTTTGTAAGGAATTTAAGGATTGCATCTTGTTTATATTTATTTTCAGTATTTAATTTATGCATTTTTATTTTCAGTTTAGTAGTAGTTTATTTTCTTTTATTTACTTTTATGTTTTGTAGTTAATTTTCCGCTGGGGGAAGGGTGGAGCTTTTATTATTTTAGTTTAGATTAATCTCCCTTAATTATAATATGGAAATTATAATTTAACATAAAATATTATACCGCCTTAATGGCTGGTTTTATTTACTTGACATAATGTGACACCGCCTATATGGCCGGTCTTTATGTGACAGATGATTACCACCTATATGCTGGTTTATGGATAAATAATGATACCGCCTTTATGGTCGGTCGGACTTAATTAAAATCTGACTTAATGAGGATACTGCATATATGGCTGGTTGGTAATATCAATGATAAATTCTATATTATAGTAAGAGAGATTTTTAAATTAGTAATAGAAAAGGTGGATCCCCCAACCCCCAGCATTTTATTTTTATTCTAGGGAAGTGATGAAACACAATATCCACACACTTAATAATTGATTTTTTTTATGGGTAATTATTTAGTTTGTTTATTAAGTCTTAAGCTTAATGCTTCTTGTTAATTGGCCATTAATAAGATTGATTTGGTAAACTTAAAATGAACTTGACGAAGGGATTTTAGGTTTCAGTCTTAGATTCAATATCTTACGATCTTCCTTGAGGATAGATAACCCTTTAATAGATTTCCTTACATGATAGACATATACCTGTCGGGCGGGGGTAGCCACTTTTGGAACTTGAACTTAATGAATTCAGGTAACTTGGTTAACATAGACATATGATTAATTGGGTTATTTGGGTATTTGCGTCTGACCATCGACAGAGGCTTTTGCATAACTTCGTGTTCCAGGTTAGCAAACTGATTTATTACACATATATAAGAGAATAAATTCATTTTTAGGATAATATTGTGTGGAATCACAACCCAAAATCTTTGTGTCTTCTTTTATTTTTCTTAGTATTTTCTTTTGTTTATTTTATTTATTTTATTTAAGTAAATCCACATTCAACCAACCAAAAGCAATCATTCTCTTCTCCCTTAATTAGATACTTGTAAATAAATAATATCAATAATTAATAACAACAATAGGAATTAAGTCCTCGTGGGATTGATATTTTTATACTACTTGAACGATACGTGCGCTTGCGTTATACGCGTGTGATTACGCACCGGTCATAGGTACAGATAATCTCGTTCATATTGAAGTACATCACGAACTGGCGATAAGAAGCTGAGAGTGAACCCAGAATGACACTCATACCGAGAATGTCATTCAGAATAAGATTATATTGCCTCAATTGATCTATCAAATCGATCATCTGAAGAACATGTGGGCTAACAGCTTGCCCCTCATCCAATCGTGCATGGAACAGTTCCATTACGACCTTGTGAACAACAACTTATTCTTGGTTCTCAAATGATTGTCTTAATCGTGTCATCATACTATACGCATCTGAAAGCGAACTTAAGATGTATGATTTAACTTTTATATCATCATCATTCCAAGCTTGGAAGACTTCACGTTCTTCCAGTGTAGCGTCCTCTGCCACAGCAAGAGGCAGTGGACCCTCAAGAACATATCCCAATTTCTCGGAATCGAGGACAATCCTCAGATCCAAATCCCAATCGGCGAAGTTATCAGCGCCCTTGAGTTTGTTGGCATCAAGCATACGCGTAAATTGATTAGTGGATGGTGCCGCCATCGCAAATCTATCATATAGATCACGAAAAATGGTTAGCAGAAATTAAGCAGTTTCATATAATATCATAAGCATAAACTAGATCATGGATTTTTAATCTAAAAATGCCCCTCCCACTAATCATGCAATACTGTAATCCTCAAACAGAATACAAAGATTTAATAATTAAATTAAATACAAATAGTGAAAGGTGGATCCCATGAATATATTTCAGCTCACAGTAGAGGCACGGTCTCGCCTACGTATATTCATCAGGTAGACAACTCATTTGTTAATCACTCACTAGTGACTCCTGGGTTTCCGGTCCTGGTCGTTTCTCATTGTAACTGCTAAGGCTGGCCCACAAGGAGACGTACCAAGGTTAAACTTGTCAATGATAAACTCAAGCTACTTACGTAACCCTGACAGCTAGGGCACGTTCAGGATTTCACTTTCGCTTGAATTTACCTAGTATCTAATATACATCCGGTATAAATAAATCTCTATCGGCTATACCCTCACATCAGAGGCACGGTCTCATACGTAGTCACCGAGAGATATTCATAAATCGTATTGACAAGACAGATCATATAACATGAATCAAATACATAATTATATTTAAACCTTATTAATTATGGATTTTCCGCTAAGTGTCATACACCCTAAATCTAATCAAATTAGATTAAAACATGCATGTATAAGGTTAAGAAAATATTATTAAACATTGAATTTAAAGGGCTAATCATATTAGAGGGCCTAGAATCAGACTCGCTCTGATACCATTTTGAAGGGGTTTTATTGCGGAAATCCGGTAACGCAGCATAACAGTGGAAAATCAAAATTTTCCGATTTCAAAACTTTTTCTCGGATCAATTAAATAAACTTATTTACTTAATTACCCAATTATCAAATTATGAAATATTACACAAGAAATCAAATTTTTGTGTAATTACCAAATTATCCCAAAACTTTGCATTTTGTTCATTTTAGTCCTAAATTGTTCGAAACAATTTTTGAATGATTCTAAATCATTTCTAAGATGATGTTAACATGTCATACACATTAAAAATCAAATTTCAACATGACCCCCAAATTTTGTCTAAAAGTCGTTAGCCCCCCCCCCCACCGGGCCAAAAATGTGCATTTTGTTATTTTAATGTTCAAAACACATCAAGATTATATCCAATCAACATAAGATTTTGTATGAATCATATAAACATCCAAATACACATCATAAATGAAAAGTCCCAATTTGGAAGTGGTCTTAAACCCTAATCTTTCAATTTCATCAAATTGGACAAATTAGACCAAATTAGTAAAATCCAACACTTCAATCATGTTTCTTCCACACCAATCAAGCCTCACCACAATGAAACAACTATAGAAAAAATCTAGGACATTTTAGAGTGGGTCAATAACTCTAGAATGGTAACAAGTTTCTTAAACTATCAAAGAATGTTTATTAACTCATTAGTAACATTCTCTGATCTTTATACATGCATAACCCAATCATCAAACTTCCATCCAACAAAAACACAAATAATAAAGAATAGAAAAACATGAGAACATCATAGTATGTAGCCTAGAACACAAGGAACATTTTCCTCTCTAATACTAAGTTGAAGAAACTTACTAAAAATCCAAGTTTTTCTTGTTTTTCTTTTTCTTTGTCTCAATCTTCTTTTGTTTTCTTCAATGGAGTTTTTGATAAGTGTTTTGACTTAATAAAATCCTAAATGAAAACAAAATAATATATACCCACACCAACTAGCTTGGCCGAAAATGAGTAGTATAATATCTAGATATTTTTTATTTTTGTTTCATTTAATTTTGCCTTAATCAACTTGTTAACTTTAATCATTAAACCATTTAATGTAATAAAGCAAGTCAAAAATTGCAACTAGTCATTAATATAAATCATAACTTTAAAATATTTATATTTTAATTAATTTAATCATTAACAATTAAATAATTAATTAAGTAAATATACAAATATATCAAATATATGTATTATATTTACAATAAATATCAAATACATATATATATATATATTATATATATATATATATATATATATGATATTAGTAAAATATCTCAATTTGACAATTAATTAATGTGTATTTGAATTAATCTAACATAAAATATAAATACACAAAAATAACGAAATGACTATTAGGTCCCTACACATGTACTTTTGTGTTTAACCTTTAAATGACTTATAAATAATCAGTATTATTTATAAATATTGTCCTAGTGCTCTACGAGTATATTTCATTAGTGAGGCTCTCTAGATTCAGACATATCCGTCACAAAATCCAATTTCGTGTCCATAATTTATCCACCCGTAAATTATGACGACCACAGATAATCTCGCTGAATCATACAGGTCGAGGTCATGGCATATGTATAATTCCTCTGTCACAGGTATCCGGATATATCCCAGAGAAATAGATGTAAAAGTCAAATCTCTATGGGGACAATCCTGTCGACGTCTCTATTAGAAATCTCTAAAAGAACACTTAGAACTGACTTCTAAAGTGTACCACAGGCCCATGATTTTTATCTGATTACTAATCATATGGACTACCTATGCTTGTACACAGAACTGACGGATCATATTTCGATACACATAGGACACCCTAAGGATCTATCCACACCCAACAAACAGGCGAAGGTATGATCTAAATAGATCGGTGACGTGACTGTCATCTAAGTGTGGAAGATGTCTCATGCGCCCACAGTGGTATCTCAAGTCGAAGAATCACAAGTGCTACTCAACCCGAGAAGATTCTTATTGACGTTGGTATACCATCCATTAAGAATATTCGGTGAGTCGTTCAGTGTTTATCCGCTATAAACACCTACACGTCTATACGAGTCTCCAAGACTAATGGTTTATTGAGAAACCATTGGAGTCATATATTCCAGTATATGACATGTACCGGTCTCAACGGGTTTACTATACTGACCAAGTAGTGTAAACCTTGACCAGAACCTGTCTGAGAATAACAATGTCATGATACAACTCAATGTCAGTTGCGACGCTTTTGCAATAGCATCATGACTATTCATTCTAAGGTCATTACATCCTTACCATATTAAAAGATATATTATATTACAGAAACTGCTTATATTATTCAAAATAATAATGTTTTACAGTAGTATTCTCAAAGAAATACAACGGGAATTGGCGCTCTGAGCACCAACCCCAACACAAACTTGGTTGGTATACATGGAATCCATTTCGGACTTCATGGCTTCCTGCCATAAAGCGGAGTCGATACCTTGTATCGCTTCCTCATACGTAGCTGGTTCGTCTTCCTCAATAAGATTAATATCCACATGAGGTGAGATCAGAAACCCATACCTCTCAGGCTATTTTCTGACTCTCTCCGACCTACGTGGTTCTTGTGTATTAGAAGATTGTGGTACAGTCTCATCCCTGATGAACTGTTCATGTTTCGTGAGGGAGTCAGTGCCAAGAATAGTATCACTCCGATTTTCATCGAGTTCTACTTTCCTCCTACTTACCACTGCATTTAGGAATTCCTTCTCCAGGAAAACCGCATGGAAAGCAACAAATACCTTGTTCTCTTGTGGGTTGTAGAAGTAATATCATTTGGTTTCCCTAGGATAACCTACAAATAGGCACTTATCCGATTTGGGTTCTAGTTTGGTACCATCCAAACGTTTAACATATGCCCAGCATCCCCAAATCTTCAGGAATGAGAAACCTGGTTTCTTTCCTGGCCATATTTCATATGGAGTCTGTCCAACAGAATTTGACGGAACCTTATTCAAAATAAGTATTGCACTGTTCAATGCGTATCCCCAGAAGGAAATTGGTAGCTCAGTGCGACTCATCATTGACCTTACCATGTCCAACAAATTTTGGTTTCTCCCTTCGGACACACCGTTCAATTGAGGTGTGCCGGGAGGAGTCCACTATGAAAGAATACTATATTCTTTTAAGTAATCGAGAAACTCATTTCTCAAGTATTCTCCACCACGGTCCGACCGACAACGGGGGCACCTCGACCCAACACCGCTGACAATAGGGACCTCGCCCTCGGACTGATGATGTAGTGGGCACCTCGACTCTGGGCACCTCGACCCGGAACTACAACCGACAACGGGGGCACCTCGACCCAACACCGCTGACAATAGGGACCTCGCCCTCGAACTGATGATGTAGTGAGCACCTCGACCCTGGGCACCTCGACCCGGAACTACAACCGTCAACGGGGGCACCTCGACCCAACACCGCTGACAATAGGGACCTCGCCCTCGAACTGATGATGTAGTGGGCACCTCGACCCGGAACTACAACCGAAAACGGGGGCACCTCGACCCTGGGCACCACGACCCAACACCGCTGACAATAAGGACCTCGCCCTCGAACTAATGATGTAGTGGGCACCTCGACCCGGAACTACAATCGGCAACGGGGGCACCTCGACCCTGGGCACCTCGACCCAACACCGCTGAAAATAGGGACCTCGCCCTCGAACTGATGATGTAGTGGGTCCTCGACCCTGAACTGGTACTGATGTGGGCCTCGCCCCCAGACTGACACTGATGTGGGCCTCGCCCCTAGACTGATATGGGCCTCGCCCCAAACTGATACTGATATGGGCCTCGCCCCAACTGATATTGATATGGGCTCGCCCCCAGACTGATATATGGGCCTCGCCCCCAGACAGATACTGATATGGGCCTCACCCCAAACTGATACTGATATGGGCCTCGCCCCAAACTGATACTGATATGGGCCTCGCCCCAAACTGATACTGATATGGGCCTCGTCCAAACTGATACTGATATGGGCCTCACCCCCAGACTGATACTGATATGGGCCTCGCCTCCAGACTGATACTGATGTGGGCCTCGCCCCAAACTGAAACTGATGTGGGCCTCGCCCCTAGACTGAAACTGATGTGGGCCTCGCCCCAAACTGATATGGGCCTAGCCCCAAACTGATACTAATGTGGGCCTCGCCCCCAGATTGATGCTGATGTGGGCCTCGCCCCCAGACTGAAACTGATGTGGGCCTCGTCCCCAAACTGAAACTGATGTGGGCCTCACCCCAAACTGATATGGGCCTCGCCCCAAACTGATACTAATATGGGCCTCGCCCCCAGATTGATGCTGATGTGGGCCTCGCCCAAACTGATACTAATGTGGGCCTCGCCCCAAACTGATGTGGGCCTCGCCCCCCGACTGATATGGGCCTCGCTCCAAACTGATACTAATGTGGGCCTCGCCCCAAACTGATGTGGGCCTCGCCCCCAGACTGATATGGGCCTCGCCCCAAACTGATACTGATGTGGGCCTCGCCCCCAGACTGATACTGATATGGGCCTCGCCCCAAATTGATACTGATATGGGCCTCGCCCCCAGACTGATATATGGGCCTCGCCCCCAGACGGATACTGATATGGGCCTCGCCCCAAACTGATTCTGATATGGTCCTCCCCCAAACTGATACTGATATTGGCCCCGCCCAAACTGATACTAATATGGGCCTCGCCCCAAACTGATACTGATATAGGCCTCGCCCCCAGACTGATACTAATATGGGCCTCGTCCAAAAACTGATACTGATAAGGGCCTCGCCCCTAGACTGATACTGATATGGGCCTCACCCCCAGACTGATACTGATATGGGCCTCGCCCCAAACTGATACTGATATGGTCATCGCCCCACACTTATACTGATATGGGCCTCGCCCCAAACTGATACTGATATGGGCCTCGCCCCAAAACTGATACTGATGCTGATGTGTCTCCATACCCGGAGTGCCGTACCTGGCAGAACTGATCTGATGTTTCCATACCCGGAGTTCCGTACCTGGCAGAACTGATCTGATATCTCTATACCCGAAATTCCGTACCTGGCAAAACTAATCTGATATCTCCATACCCGGAGTGCCATTTTTGGTGAGTGATGAGACAATGGTCCATTTTCGAACCGTCGTTGTTGTGAAATTGGTCCATTTCCGAACCGTTGCTGATGTGAGAGTGGTCCATTTCTGAACCATTGCTGATGTGAATGTGTCTCCGTACACGAAGTGCCATACCCGACGATACTGATACTGATGTGATGTGGGCCTCGCCCCTAGAATGCCATACCCGGCGAAACTGATACTGATGAAGGTGTGGGCCTCGCCCCTAGACTGCCATACCCGGCGAAACTGATACTGATGATGTTGTGGGCCTCGCCCCCAGAATGCCATACCTGGCGAAACTGATACTGATGATGTTGTGGGCATCGCCCCCAGAATGCCATATCCGGTGAAACTGATACTGATGATGTTGTGGGCCTCGCCCCTAGAATGCCATATTTGGCGAAACTGATTCTGATGACGATGTGGGCCTCGTCCCCAGAGTGCCATACTCGGTAAGACTGATAATGATATGAACGATTTATTTCAACATACTATATTCCTCTCATCGAGACAATCTTAATAGCTAAACATATTTTCGTCCTCAACGAATGCTTTGTGTCAAAACTATAGAACCTTCAAAGTACTTGATACACTCAACTCCGATCGTCTGAATAGGTGATCTGAACTAGACTCCTAGTGTGTGTGTGCTAAGACTCTTTCGCAGCTTGTTCCTTAAGTGGGCCAACTCGATGATTTTGCTTTGGAGAATCAAACCAGTGGGTCTAACCAACCTGGATGTCTTAATCACGTTCTGTGATTACTTCAGCATACTCCACATGATATGGTCTTCGTCTTTTTTCTTTTGTCTCTTTCTTTTCATTTTGAATTTTCTTTTTTTCTTTTCTTTTCTTTTCTTTTTCTGACACACCTACCCTTTAAGGTAGCATTTCTCCTCATGGTGGTTCTAATACTCACCCATGGGTATCTTCACGCTTATCGGTTATAGGTGGTCTATTTTTTCTTCTTTTCTTTTTTTATTTCAGAGACTTTTTTCTTTATTTCCAACCATATCATATATCATAGCATCAGTAAACAAGTGTGGACACCCAGGCAAACGGTCATTCACTAATACATCATCTCTTCAACTAGTCACCTCGATAACTACTCAGGCTTCTACTGCTAGGATCCTGTAATCAAGTGCTCGTGAGTCTAACTGAGATAAATCCATTCAGAATACCGGACGAGAGCATGTCTCGCACTTATCGTTTCTAGGGTTTCCCCCTACAACATTCAATGTCATCACCGGACATATGTTTAATCTATCAAAGACTTATCTCTCACTCATTTTTTCAGTTTTTTTTTAAATAACAGAAAATAAACAAGATACTAATACAGAAGACTAGAGGTTAAGATCCAGATTCAGCTTACACTTTTTACCACGATCGTCCTTGGACCATTTGATCTTGGAAAGGATAGGGTCCATATGCGGTTCAAAGGCCAAGATTTGGTCAATTAAATCATGGGCAGTTCTGGCTGTGAAAATGAGTTCGTTCATAGGTTTTGTTACGAACCCATTTCTCCGGTTGTCTTCAAGAAACACATAAAGAAAATCATAAAATCCATCAACGTTAAACAATCCAAGAGGTCTGGTGTATGTTCAAGTTCGCCCAAGATAGCACTATAAAATTTCCTCCAACGTGCCCAAGCCTCCTGGTAGAGCAATAAAAAGCATCTGCACGGTTAATCATTTCCACCAGTCGCTCTGACATTCCCGGCATGAGTAATTCTTCTCTGTTTGATGGTCCTATCAGATTCGCCTCCGCCAAAGGTTTTGGGATGATTCCCAGAACTGGACTGCCTCCGTCATGTACAGCCTTTGAAACAATTCCCATCAGTCCAAGATTGCATCCACCGTATATTAAGTGCATATTCCGTTCAGCAATGACTCGACCCAATTCTTGTGATGCCTCTATGTATTGCGGTTTAGTACCCACACTAGTACCGCAAAACACACAAATGGTTTCAACTCGTCTTCTTGAAGTGGCTTCCATTTTCTCTCTTTTATTTGGATGTATATTTGAATGTGTTGAGGAGAGAAATATTGAGCTGAATTTATAGTTTTTGAAAAGGGATGAGTAATAATTGTACTAATACCTTTCACAGAACGATGGTTAGCTAAACCACAAAAGAGATCATGAGAAGTCAAAAAGTCACTGGATCCTGTCTACGAAAACAACAAAAGAAATCGTGAAATGTCAAAAAGTCTTTGATCCTGTCTACGAAAATAAGAGAAAATACCAAAAGGAGTCATGAAAGGTCAAAAAGTCTCGGATCCTATCTACGAAGATAAAAAGAAAATACCAAAAGAAGTCATGAAAGGTCAAAAAAGTCTAGGATCATGTCTACGAAGATAAAAAGAAAATACCAAAAGAAGTCATGAAAGGTCAAAAAGTCTGACCTTGTCTACGAAAAGAAAACCACAAAAGAAAAACAATAATTAAGGTAAAGGAATTGTGTACTCAATACGCCTCCTGCTTGGTATAAATTCATTAGGATGCGTCTCAGGAATTTTCCTTACTCTGCCACCACTAATGAATTAGCTCCCATCTTTGTGATTGCCAAGCACCATTCCCTCTGTCTTAAAATGCTCAGTCCTTGCTTTTACCTACAAAAATAACACACAAAATTAAAAATTCTACAACATGTATACACAAAACATGAAAACAGAAATCACAACAAAGTGCATAGGTTGCCTCCCTGTTAGCACTAAATTCATCGTCTTCAGCCAGACATGACCGAAATCCATTTGTCAAGGTGGCTTCAATGTCATCCTCAGTGCTTAGGCCGCCTTTTGATCTTTGCTGCTTTCCCTTATTTTCTTTGAGACCTGCGAATACAAAACAACAGAATAAAGACGTGTGCATGTAATGTATATGTATACATGTGTGGAGATACTCCTTGTTCTTGATTGGTGAGACCCCCATTGTGCTCCTTGGCGCCATGTGTTTCCTCTTGCTAGTTATTCCCTTCTGTTTAAAACCTGCAAACATAGGACAAACACAAGAATTGCAAGTACGTTACGTGTATGCATGCATGGATATGTTTCCTATCCCGTTGGGTTAGACCTTCCGCCAATTCCCTTGGTGACTGCTCAGTCTTCTTTCCTTCAGGCAAAGTGCAGCTTCAATCTGCTTACATCGATCGACTCGGTGAACTCATTCTCTTCTAAATCTGGTAGTCTCACTGCCTTGTTTCCTAATTTCTGAATGGCTAACATGTATTTTCTGCTCGCTTCTTCTAAGGATTCCCCGTGTTCTAAACATCATCGAGCATCATAGTACCAGGGTTGAATGCTTTTGTCAAATATACTCATGTTGCAAGTTGAAAAACTCAGGCAAGTAAGCGAAATGAATGTCTTTATTATCATCAAAAAAAGGTTCGAACAAATAAACAGGATCAATGTCTTTATAAATGCTGGATCATAATTGAATAAGATCCGGGAAACAAACACCTCCATCATTTTCAACTTCGTCTTCACCCGTCTTCTTGCTTTCTTCGAACATCAGATTCTCCAACTGCAGTAGTTTTTTTTTCCCATTTATTTTCCCTTTTTGCCACCTATTCTTCGTCACTGTCTGAGAAGTTTTCCCACAAATCCCCCATCTGCTTTATTTCATCTTTGCCACTGTTGTCCGATATCCTCATGCGAGAAGTTTGGTGGTTATGGGTTTGGAGGACAAGGCTGTCGGGTAGGCCGGTGTTGATCATATGTATGGGTGGAGGTTTTCTGTGTGTGTCGGGTTGTTTTTTTAAGGGTCAGGTATTTTGTGGGAGTCTATGAGGTCTTGGATTTCGTGCCTAAGGTGGGTGCAGTCGTTAGTTTCATGACCCATTTGCTGATGAAAGTAACAGTAAAGGTTTAGGTTAAGGTAGCGTGGCACAGGGCTTGGAAGTGGTTTAGGCTCTAAGGGATATAGAAGTCCTTGCCTTTTCAGCTCTTTAAATACCTCTGACAAAGGTTTACCAAGATTGGAGAATTGTCTATTTCTGATAGGGGTAACCCCAGAGGGAGTGGGCTTGGTCCTTGAAGGTTTTCCAATGGTTTTTCCATTCTGGTTGCAACACTTCTTGTTATTGGCTACAGGGGATACAGTCAAACTGGCCACAACATTGGTCAAAAATTGCAACTGCTCAACAATTTCGGTTACTTTAATCTCCAATTGATCCAGGCGGGATCTCTCGTTTGCTAACTTGCTCATGTTGACTAACGGTCTCTTGACGAGTCTCTCTGCTTTCCTAACCCAACGGGAATCTATGATGGCCTTTAAGACACAAAAGGGTTAACATGATGCGTGTATGCATGAAATGCGTGAGATGCGTATGATGCGGAAAATACATATATAAGTTTGCCTATCGTCATTTTAAAGCATTCAATCACATCATTGCGCGGTGCAAAGTTATCCCAGTTGAAAAGGCCCAACAAGTTTACACTTTTGCGATAACATGGCTAAACAACTTCAAATAATAAGAGGCCTAAACACAAAATGGCCCGTCGGCATTTTAGAAGCTTTTGGCTCAATTGTCAAATGACATGAACTTGTCCCAGTTTAAATGGCCCAACAAGTTCACATCTCTTGACAAAAGGATCCAACTGAATCAAAATAACGATAGCCCTAAACAAAAGCATAAATAAATAATTTCTAAGGGTCATACAACTAAGGTTCACATGTAGGTTTCAGGAGTGTAAACAAAGGCTCTCGTTGACGAAGGATTGTTCACGACTAGGATCCTCACTCAAGGGTTCAAACGACCAAGTGAACGCACCTTTTTTATAACTTATGGTACGTGCCAACAAGTTACGGTGTGTGACGACTGTCAAATGGATTTACGTTGTAGATTCCCCAAAGGGAGGGTGGAGCGAGAACTCTTTAAATACCAAAGCCCCTTAGGCTCTTATCGCTTGGTGACTGATGAGTGATAAAACTATCACTATTTCCCACTCATAAAACTTAATATTTTGTATAGTTTCTTGAGTTTTGTGTTATTTGTAGATAAATAAAGTTTCAGGATATTCTGGAGGTGATTTGGAGCAAACTGTGAAATTTGGTGGTGAAATTTGGCAAAAAGGGTATTTTGGTAATTTTGGACGTCCCGACACAAATTTTGGTAATTTTGGGCATCCCGACACCAAAATAAAGTTTCAGGACATTCTGGAGGTGATTTGGAGCAAAACTGTGAAATTTGGCGAAAAGGGTATTTTGGTAATTTTGGGCGTCCCGACACCGAGGGTATTTTGGTAATTGCACCACCATGCCACGTGTCAAAAATTCAACGAGCCGTCTTTTTTAGCACACCATGCCACGTGTCGAAAATTCAGCGATCCAAAAAAAAAATAATAAAAATAATAAAAAAATAAAAATCAGAAAAATAATAATAAAAATTAGATTTTTTTGCCTATAAATAGATTTCGAATTTTTAGTTTCAAATGTACCTCTTCCTCTGAAATCCTTATAAATAAAGAGAGTTCTTCTTATTTGCTTCTTTTATTCAGTTTTATTTACGCTTTGTAGTAGTAATTCTATCCATCTATGAGGGGGTAACTTCTCTATGCTGAGGTAATGAGGTAATACTTTTACTTTTGCTATTTAGATTAATCTCCCTTTAAAATAATATATAAACTACTTAAAATCTGAATTAATAAAGGATACCGCCATTCTGGACGGTTGGTTATTCAATTTAAATTGGTTAATCTTGACTTAATGAGGATACCGCCATACTGGTCGGTTGGTTTAAGTTTATATTTTGTTCCGCCTTATGGCTGGTATATTTGAATTTGACTTAATCAGGATACCGCCATTCTGGACGGTTGGTTTAAAATATCACAATTATATATTATTTTATTGGGAGATATCTAAATAGTAAATAGTAGAAGTTGATTCCTTTTACCTTAGCATTTCTTTTCATTTCTTTGCAAATTATTTTCTACAATTACTTTTCAGCAATTTCACTTTATGTCTTTTAAGTTTTTATCAGTTTTAGTTATGTGTTGTAACTAAGTTAAATATCTAGGGTTGTGAATAAAATCTAATATCACTGTTTTAAAAAGGGTTAGATTATAGTTTGGGTAATTTAAAGAGTTATTTGTTGAGTCATAATCTTAATGCCTTTTTATTAACTGGCCATTAATAAAATTGATTAGTTAAACTTAAAATGAACTAGACATAGAGACTTTAAGTTAAAGACCTTATACTCAACAACCCACGATCTTCTTTAAGGATAGATAAACCTTTAATAGATTTCCTTACAGGATAGGAATATACCTGTTGGGCGGGGGGGTAATCAATAATTGGAATTCAATCTTAATGAATCTAGGTAATTTAATTGACATAGACATATGGTTCAATTTGATTATTCTAGGTATTTGTAAATGACCATCGGAAGAGGCTTTTACATAATTTAGTGTTCCAGATTAATAATTCAATATTTTACCCAACTATAATTTAACTACTTCATCTTTTAATTAATATTGGAAGAATTCACAACCCTAGATAGTCTTAATTCTCATTAATCTACTCTCAATTTCTTTTACTTGTTTTAAATTTAGAATCATCATTATCTTTTCAAACAACTTGTTAGATATTAGTAATCACTTGACCTCATAAAATTAATAGAATAGATATTAAGTCCTCGTGGGATCGATACTTTTTATACTACTTGAACGATACGTGCGCTTGCGTTATACGTGTGTGTTTACGCCGGTCAAGTTTTTGGCGCCGTTGCCGGGGACTTCTTTATCTTTTACTATTAGTTTAGGGGTTAGATACGTTACTTGTATCTAATTTTCTTTTTACTTATTGTTTTCGTTTTATTGTGTTTCAGGTTATCAGAATCTTAATGAGACGAACCAGAAGCTTTGAACTACAACCGTTTGACCCAGAAATTGAAAGAACCATCAGACAGTTGAGAAGGGAAAGGCGACAAGGCCAAGAAGCAATTGTTAACATGGAACCTGAACCTTTGGAGGTTGCACCACCAATTCCCATTCGAGACAGAACCATTCCGGTGGTAGACAGCCTCATTTCATGTATTGTACTTCCTCCTTTACCAGCAAATGCAGGTGACATCAAAACTTGCATTCAGATGATTCAGCAATCAGTGCATTTGGGGGAAAGCAACTGAAGATCCTAATGCCCACATCAGCAACTTCCTGGAAGTTTGCGGCACTTTCAATTACAACCGAGAAGCTGAAGAAGCAATGAGATTGTGTTTTTCCATACTCCTTGAAGGACAGAGCTAAAGCTTGGCTACATTCACTTCCACCAGGTTCCATCACCACTTGGAACGCTTTAGCCACCAAATTTCTTGCAAAGTACTTTCCACCAGCCAGAACTGGAAAGTTGAGGAATGACATCACATCCTTTGTACAACAAGAATCAGAAACTCTCTACGAAGCTTGGGAAAGGTACAAAGATTTGCTCAGGAAATGTCCTCACCATGAGATTCCAAAATGGCTTCAAGTCCAACATTCTATAATGGACTTTCTGGAATATGAGAACCACAATTGATGCTGCTGCTGGAGGAGCATTGATGGCAAAAGGAGAAGAACAAGCTTGGGACCTAATTGAAGAAATGGCCAACAACAATTCATTGTGGCCAACAGAAAGGAGCATGATTCAACGAATTGCTGGAATTTATGAGGTGGAGCCAATTCAGCAGTCAGTACCAAACTGGATCAGATATGCAAATTCATGGAGACTCTCGGCATGCAAAGTAACATTGGAACCACAAATTCACCATATGGAGAAGCAAAAGAACAAAATCAACAAAAGAAACGGTGAATTATGTCAACAATTTCAACAGACAGGGGAACAATCCATATTCCAACACCTACAATCCAGGGTGGAGGAATCATCCCAATTTCTCATGGAGCAACAATTCAGGGAAAAGAACTATCCACCACCAGGATATCAACAGCAAAGCCAGGAAGTTGAAAAAGACCAGAAATGAAAGATTGGCTTGCAGAGATGTTCAAAAAGCAACAAGCAGCATATGATGCTATGTTTCAAAGCCAATCTGCTTCCATCAAAGCACTGGAGAATCAAATTGGACAACTGGCCAATGCTCAGAGTTACAGACCGCCAGGTACCCTTCCTAGCAACACAGAACCAAATCCAAGGAACATGGGAAAGGAGCAGTGTAATGCCATCATGTTAAAAAGTGGTACTGAAATCAACAAAGATGTTGGAGCCAAAACAACAACTGAGGAAGTTCCAAAAGAAGCAGAGAAACAGATGGAGGAAAAAGAAGCAAAGGAAAAAGAACAGATCACTCCACCTCCACCTTTTCCTCAGCGTCTTCAGAAAAGCAAACTGGACAAGCATTTCGCTCGATTCTTGGAGGTTTTCAAAAAGCTGCACATCAACATCCCATTTGCAGAAGCTTTGGAACAAATGCCCAGTTATACTAAATTCATGAAAGACATTCTTTCACGAAAACGGAGATGGGGGATTATGAGACAGTAGCATTATCAGAAGAATGCAGCGCCATCATTCAGAGAAAACTTCCCCCAAAGTTGAAGGATCCTGGAAGTTTCACCATTCCTTGCATCATAGGAGAACATAATTTTGGTAAGGCTTTATGTGATTTAGGTGCAAGTGTTAACTTAATGCCTTTTTCTATTTTCAGGAAACTGCAGATTGGAGAAGCAATGCCTACTTCAGTTTCACTACAACTTGCTGATCGAACGCTCGCATTTCCAAGAGGAGTTGTTGAGAATGTGTTAGTTAAAGTTGACAAATTCATTTTCCCAGCAGATTTTATTGTCCTTGATATGGAGGAAGACGCAGACGTGCCAATCATCCTCGGAAGACCATTCTTGGCTACAGGTCGAACCATTATTGATGTACAAAAAGGAAGAATTAACCATGAGGGTACAGGACCAAGAAGTAACATTCAATGTTTTCAAGGCCATGAATTTCCCAGATGATGAAAAGAGGGAGGAATGTTTCAGACTTGATGTGATACACAGTACCATTCAGAACTCCAAAGCAATGCAAAGTTCTACTGACAAACTTAAAACATGTCAATTGCCTGTGGAGCCTGAAGATAAAGCTTCTTTTGTACTGAAAGAGCCAATTCATGCACTACAAGCAACAGAAGAGAAAAAGATCCACCAGCTCAACGAATTGGAGGAATTTCACAAACAGCCTTTTGAGGATGCCAAATTATACAAAGAAAAGGCAAAGAAAAGACATGATGAGAAATTAGTGCGCATACAACTGGAACCAGGGCAGAAGGTACTGTTAAACAAATCAAGGGGAAATTCTTCCCTTGGAAGCCAAAATCACGGTGGTCAGGTCCATTTGTGATCACCAAAGTTTTACCAGATAGAGCCGTTGAGATACATAATCATGACTCCAACAAAACTTTCAAGGTTAAAAACAGGCGTGTCAAGCACTACTGGGGAGAACCGTTGGAGCGACAAAAAGAAAGTGTCACACTTTCAGATCTGGCATAAAGTTCAGGCAGTCACGTCTAGCTGATGACTTAAAACTTAGCGCTCGCAGGGAGGCAACCCATGCAATTTGTGTATAAATTGTGATTTGGTATGATTTAATTTTGTGTGTTTAGTTTTTGCAGATTAAGACATTTCAAGATGGAAGAAGCTCTCGCAAGTCTTCACAAGCAATTTCCTTCTCTCCCTCAAAAATCTCTGATGAAAGTTTACAAAGCTCGCTTGGAACGAATGAGACTACTGATGATCAAAGGTATTCCTACTGATATTTGTTGGGTAATCGAAGCACGTATCCGTCTAGCAGGTGAGTTTTCTGAGACTTGTAGTTCTTATTTACCTGGTTTTGGAAGAAGCACCTATGCAAAGAAACGTAGAGCTAAGCAAATGGGTGTTTGTTACAAATGTGCGCGTTGGAATTGCAATACTCGTTGTCGTTCTTTAGGAATGGTGTCTGATAATCGTGAAGATAAAATTAAATTCATTAGGGATGGCTTGAGTAAGGAGTCTGTAGATGATATTTCTTCGACTCTTGAGACGCATCCCAGTGGATATGTTCATATAGCCATTCACAAATTACACACACAATTCCAAAAAGAAAGACAACAATTAAGTCTAGGGAATCTGACTCAAAAAGACCCTGTTTGCCAATTTATAAGAAAATTGGATGGGAAGCTTGTTCCTGACGCATAGATGTCAATCAAGCCGCTACTTTTCTTGTACATATTATATCTCTTTGTCTTTTTCTAATAATTGATTTGTTTTGTTGTTTTCTCCGACAGGATCCAGACCTTTTTGACTCTCACGATTTATTTTACTATTTTGCTATTTAACGTCCTTTGGAAGATATTAGTGCTATTATTTTACTCACCCTTTTCAGGTATTATAAATTCAATTCATCATTGCACTTTTGAAGACATCCATAGTAAAAAAAATGGAAGCCACTTCAAGAAGACGAGTTGAAAACATCTGTGTGTTTTGTGGTAGTAGTGTTGGTACTAAACCACAATACATAGAAGCTGCACAAGAATTGGGTCGAGTCTTAGCTGCAAGGAATATGCATTTAATATATGGCGGAGGCAATCTTGGACTAATGGGGATCGTTTCAAAGGCCGTACAAGAAGGAGGCAGTCATGTTTTGGGAATCATCCCAAACCCTTGGCAGAGGCTAATCTTATTGGATCATCAAACGGAGAGGAACTGATCGTGCCAGGTATGTCTGAACGACTGGTTGAAATGATTAACCGTTCTGATGCTTTTATTGCTTTGCCAGGTGGCTTGGGTACATTAGAGGAAATTTTTATAGTTCTATCTTGGGCGAACCTGAACATACACCAGAAACCGCTTGGACTGCTCAACGTTGATGGATTTTATGATTTTCTTTGTGTGTTTCTTGATGATGCTCGGAGAAATGGGTTCGTGTCAAAACCTATGAAAGAACTCCTTTTTACTGCTAGGTCTGCTCCAGATCTACTTGACCAACTCATAGCCTATGAACCACAAGTTGACCCTATCATTTCAAAGATAAAATGGTCTGATGATGATCGTGGTAAGAGGCGTCGTGTTAATCTGGATCTTAACCTTTAATTTGCTTGTAGTAATTCAGCCAACCAGGTACTATCTTCTAAACTCTTCTTCTACTGTTTAAGACATTGGGGACAATGTCTCATTTAGGTTTGGGGGTGAGGAATAGTTAATAGTACTTGTTTGTATTGTTTTTTATTTTTAGTCCAAAATTTTTCGAAAAATACAAAAAAATTAAAAAATTAATAAAAACAAAGGGCATATTTAAAGCTAGGTGATGGTTTGGTGTCTTCCTTCACTCACTACCTTTTTATAAGGAAAAGCTGTGGAGGCACCTAGATAATCATTCACTTGTAGCGTGTTGTGACAGACTAGTTTGGAGGACTCGTTGTTTATTCCTGACAACAAGCGATAAGAGCCTAAGGGGCTTGGGTATTTAAGTGAGCCTCGCTCCACCTTCCCTCTGGGGAATCTACAACGGGAAGTCCATTCGACAGTTAGTCACACACCATAAATTCGTTGGCACGTACCATAAGGTATAAAAAAGGTGCGTTCACTTGGTCGCTTGAACCCTTGAGTGGGGAGTCCTAGTTGTGAACAATCCTTCGTCAGCGAGAGCCTTTGAAAAAAAAAAACACATGTAAATTATAGTTTTATGACTAGTAGAAATATGTGGTTGTTATGTTGACTAAAAAGATGAAATTGGTAAGAAATAGCTGTGTAAGGAATTTCCACTCCTGAGACGTATTTCAAACCTAATTCAAAACAAGTTAATTTTGTTTATTCACTTTTGAATTATTTAATCTGTAAATTCTCCATTAAACTGACTAAAATGGATCTTCATATACTTAGTTGGCAGATATTATCAACATACATGGTAACATACGGACATAGGATAAAATTGAAAAGATTGTAATATTCAGTGCTATAGTTTAATTGGAGAAGCATCTAAAAAAAAAGTAATGGAATAATAAAAAAAAATGTCTGAGATCCGAGTTATTAAGTCTGTAAGGGTATTTTAATACCTAGTGCCCTAAAACCAACTGGTTTGGGAGTCACTGGCCCAACACTCGCTACATGGATCAAAAAGATGATAGAAAATAAATATATATATATATATCTGAAGTCTGAGTAATTAAGTCCTTAGGGGTGTCTTAACACCTGATGCCCTAAAGCCAACTGGTTTGGGAGTCACCGACCTAAAGCTCGCTACATAGATGGAAGATATTGTATATAAATAAAAAAGAGAAAAAAAAAATCAAAAAAAAATCAGAAAAATCAGAAAATTTATTCCATTACTACAAAAGATGTGAATTCTGATAAAACTTTAGGACAAAAATATTACTCTCTTATCAACTGCACTTATGACCGTTGTGGGCAAAAATGAGTTGTTTAATATTTTGTTGGCTGTGTATATGAAGAATGGTAAAAATAATCGGAGAATTTACTTATTTAGTAATTTAGAATGAAACAAAACAACTACTAAACTTGGAGTAGAAGTTTCACCTGATTAGTCACTAACTTCTTTATTCTCTTTTCTCTTGTCTTTTTGCTTTTGTGTGCATTAGTTTCACTACCTTTTTACTTTTGTAAAATGTTTGTGGGTATCATTGCTGTAAACCTTCACGAGACTACAACTCGTCCACTAGGGACACCTAGGGGTTTAAAGGCTTGTTGCATATGCTAAATGCAATCGTGATCCCTACGAAAGTGGCTTAGTTAAAATTTTATTATGTTATTTTATTTTGCTCGAGGACTAGCAAAATGTTAGGTTTGGGGGTGTGATGAGTGATAAAACTATCACTATTTCCCACTCATAAAACTTAATATTTTGTATAGTTTCTTGAGTTTTGTGAATATTTTGATGTGTTTTGTGTTATTTTGTAGATAAATAAAGTTTCAGGATATTCTGGAGGTGATTTGGAGCAAAACTGTGAAATTTGGTGAAATTTGGCAAAAAGGGTATTTTGGTAATTTTGGACGTCCCGACACAAATTTTGGTAATTTGGGCATCCCGACACCAAAATAAAGTTTCAGGACATTCTGGAGGTGATTTGGAGCAAAACTGTGAAATTTGGCGAAAAGGTATTTGGTAATTTTGGGCGTCCCGACACCGAGGGTATTTTGGTAATTGCACCACCATGCCACGTGTCAAAATTCAACGAGCCGTCTTTTTTAGCACACCATGCCACGTGTCGAAAATTCAGCGATCCAAAAAAAAAATAATAAAATAATAAAAAAATAAAAATCAGAAAAATAATAATAAAAAATTAGATTTTTTTGCCTATAAATAGATTTCGAATTTTTAGTTTCAAATGTACCTCTTCCTCTGAAATCCTTATAAATAAAAGAGAGTTCTTCTTATTTGCTTCTTTTATTCAGTTTTATTTACGCTTTGTAGTAGTAATTCTATCCATCTATGAGGGGGTAACTTCTCTATGCTGAGGTAATGAGGTAATACTTTTACTTTTGCTATTTAGATTAATCTCCCTTTAAAATAATATATAAACTACTTAAAATCTGAATTAATAAAGGATACCGCCATTCTGGACGGTTGGTTATTCAATTTAAATTGGTTAATCTTGACTTAATGAGGATACCGCCATACTGGTCGGTTGTTTAAGTTTATATTTCTGTTCCGCCTTATGGCTGGTATATTTGAATTTGACTTAATCAGGATACCGCCATTCTGGACGGTTGGTTTAAAATATCACAAGATTATATATTATTTATTGGGAGATATCTAAATAGTAAATAGTAGAAGTTGATTCCTTTTGCCTTAGCATTTCTTTTCATTTATTGCAAATTATTTTTCTACAATTACTTTTCAGCAATTTCACTTTATGTCTTTTAAGTTTTTATCAGTTTTAGTTATGTGTTGTAACTAAGTTAAATATCTAGGGTTGTGAATAAAATCTAATATCACTGTTTTTAAAAAGGGTTAGATTATAGTTTGGGTAATTAAAGAGTTATTTGTTGAGTCATAATCTTAATGCCTTTTTATTAACTGGCCATTAATAAAATTGATTAGTTAAACTTAAAATGAACTAGACATAGAGACTTTAAGTTTAAAGACCTTATACTCAACAACCCACGATCTTCTTTAAGGATAGATAAACCTTTAATAGATTTCCTTACAGGATAGGAATATACCTGTTGGGCGGGGGTAATCAATAATTGGAATTCAATCTTAATGAATCTAGGTAATTTAATTGACATAGACATATGGTTCAATTTGATTATTCTAGGTATTTGTAAATGACCATCGGAAGAGGCTTTTACATAATTTAGTGTTCCAGATTAATAATTCAATATTTTACCCAACTATAATTTAACTACTTCATCTTTTAATTAATATTGGAAGAATTCACAACCCTAGATAGTCTTAATTCTCATTAATCTACTCTCATATTTCTTTTACTTGTTTTAAATTTAGAATCATCATTATCTTTTCAAACAACTTGTTAGATATTAGTAATCACTTGACCTCATAAAATTAATAGAATAGATATTAAGTCCTCGTGGGATCGATATTTTTTATACTACTTGAACGATACGTGCGCTTGCGTTATACGTGTGTGTTTACGCCGGTCAGTGAAGGAATAAAAAGAACGAGTCTCCAAATAGTCATCACAAAATAAGTACGGGTGATGATTATCTAGGTGCCTTCACAGCGGTTCCTTATAGAAAAGGTAGTGAGTGAAGAAGACACCAAACTAGCACCTAGCCTAATAATGCCTTTGATTAAAAAACTCATTAAACCCACAGGAGAGATGAATTAATTAAAACACAAATCACAAACATTACAAGACATTATTTCGGGGCCGATTCTTTATCCAGTGAGTCGCCAGACTGTAGGACACAGAAATGGATGCGCTTTTTTTGTTCCGGCTCTCGGCCCGGTTTGGAGGACGGAGTAGCCGCGGGGACTAAAACGGAAATAAAATGAGTCGCCACCCGTGTGAACCGGGAAAATGATTTAAGCTGCACTCACCCTCGCAATGGAAGACCTCAAAACCGTTGGGTTCGGAATGGGCCCTACTTATGCACTGTAATGAAAAGATTTGTTGCAATAATTTTAACCGAATCACGCAACAGACATCTCGAAAGTAACTTGATCTAGTTCGCATTCATAAAAATAAATCCTATGCCTAAGTCATCATGCTTAAAAAGTAATTATCACAATGACAAACATACGATATCACACAATGGCATGTAATCATCAAATACAAAGAATAAAAAAATCCTAAATAAACGCAATTTAAATTCCTATTGTGAAATAATATAACTAATATTTGTTTAGTTTCTCGGTTTGATGAACTTTTGATATATTTTAGTTTATTTTGCAGATAAAATAATATCGGGTCTTAATGAAATCATTTAGGATGAAATATGGGTCAAATAAAGGCAATTATTGGACTTGATATTTTAATTTTGGAGATTGGAAAACTTGAAAGGGCGTTTTGACGAAGTGCAGTTTGGAAATTCCAGTTTTGTGCATCTGTCGTATTTTGGGCATAACTTTTTACTCAGATATCGGATTGCGCTGATTCAAGTGCCAGATTAAAGAAGACTCAAAGTTCTACAACTTTGAAAGAGAAAATATTTTCGAATTCTGATGATTTCATGACCGCAATTGATGAACCATCTAGAAGTGTGTGGAGTGTAATTATTAAAAGTCATTATCAATCATTTTCAAAGCAAAATATAATTAATTAATAATTAATAAAAATTATCAAATCAACACCAAACAAGATAAGCAATTAGTGGAGCAATTATGGATTTGGTGGAGTAATTAGTGGAGAAATTAATAATGGATTTGGTGGAGAATTTGATGGATGATTTGATGGTGGCAAAATTTTGCCTATAAATACCAAGCCATTTCATTTGTAAAATTCATACTTTCTTCTTTGAAATTCTTAATGAATAAATAAGAAGATTGTATCTAGTTTGTTTATTTTTAGTTTTCAGTAATTAATTTTCAGTTTCGCACTTTCTTTTCTTTACTTTTCAGTTTTTACTTTCGGCTTTACTTTTACGCACAGTACTTTTCTTTCTTTAATTTTCAGTTTTTACTTTTCAGTAATGAGGAGGTAACTTCCCCAGCTAGGGTGTAAGGTAATTCTTTTACTATTGCTATTTAGATTAATCTCCCTTAAATATAATATATTCACTATTTAAAATATTGACTTAAAAAGGATACCGCTATATTGGTCGGTTGGTAATTCATTTTAATCTGGTTTTAACCTGACTAATCAAGGATACCGCCAGATTGGTCGGTTGGTAATTAAACTTTCTTACCGCCTATATGGCAGTTCATGGACAAATCTTTTTACCGCCTTAATGGCCAGTTGGACTTAATTTGACTTAATCAGGTTACCGCGTATATGGCTGGTTGGTAATGTTATCACAAGTTTATATATTATATTATGGGAGATATCTAAATTAGTAGTAGTAAAAGTAATTCCTTTTACCTTAGCATTTTATTTTATTGTAATTTACTTTTCAGTATTTACTTTACCGCATTTTTACTTTATGTCTTTTATTTTCAAGTTTTTACTAGCCCTAGTTATGTGTTGTAACTAAATTAGTTATCTGGGGTTGTGATGAAATCCAATATCACCGTTTTATAAGGGTTAGATTATAGTTTGGGTAATATAAAGATTTATTTATTGAGTCTTAATTTTAATGCTTTTTCATTAATTGGCCATTAATAAAATTGATCTGGTAAATCTAAAATGAACTAGACATAGGGATTTTAGGTTTCAGCCTTAGACTCAATAGCCCACGATCTTCCTTGAGGATAGATAACCCTTTAATAGATTTCCTTACAGGATAGGAATATACCTGTCGGGCGGGGGTAGCCATAATTGGAACTTAACTTAATGAATCCAGATAATTTGGTTGACATAGACATATGGTTCAATTTGGTTAAACTGGGTATTTGTGTCTGACCATCGACAGAGGCTCACACATAATTTAGTGTTCCAGGTTAATAAATCAATATATACCCAACTTTAAGATAACCACTTCATCTTTAAAATGATATTGGAAGAAATCACAACCCTAGATAGTTTTTAATAATGAATTTTCTTAAAACCTATTTTGACAACTTTATTTACTTATTTTTAAATTTAGAATCGTCACCTTTTCAATCAATCAACAACCTGTTAGATACTAGTAATCATTTGACCTCATAAAATTAATAGAAGAGATATTAAGTCCTCGTGGGATCGATACTTTTTATACTACTTGAACGATACGTGCGCTTGCGTTATACGTGTGTGTTTACGCCGGTCATGGGCCTCACCCCAAACTGATGTGGGCCTCGCCCCAAACTGAAACTGATGTGGGCCTCGCCCCAAACTGATATGGGCCTCGCCCCAAACTGATACTAATGTGGGCCTCGCCCCCAGATTGATGCTGATGTGGGCCTCGCCCCCAGACTGAAACTGATGTGGGCCTCACCCCAAACTGATACTAATATGGGCCTCGCCCCCAGATTGATGCTGATGTGGGCCTCGCCCCAAACTGATACTAATTGGGCCTCGCCCCAACTGATGTGGGCCTCGCCCCCAGACTGATATGGGTCTCACCCCAAACTGATACTAATGTGGGCCTCGCCCCAAACTGATGTGGGCCTCGCCCCCAGACTGATATGGGCCTCGCCTCCGCC
>SKCR01007313.1:0-34118 GCA_019454045.1 Zanthoxylum bungeanum
TATGTGATCGACTTTGGCCAAAGATTTAAGAATCGTGACTTTACTAACATGGATACCTAAACCCCTTATGGTACATATACGAGCCGACGATCCTATCTTGCTTCGCACTTGATTACTGTGTGCATCGGTCCACACCCAATGAACATCTAGAGGCCAGACCATGAAAGGTTTCTGACATACATGGACATCTAAGGGTGGAGGATCTCACACAAAATGAATGTTATCATATAGTCAAAGGATTACATATGCTACTCGACTTGAGGAGATTCCTATTGACGGTGGTGTGTACTTCTAACTCTTAGGAATCACCTGTAAGTCATTCAGTATTCGCTCCAAGGAATACCCATATGTCTATACGAGTTTCCAAAACTCATGGTACATCGCGTTAAACCATTGGAACTCCAATTCCAATATACGACATGTGCTAGTCTTCTAGGTTATAGGAGTTCGACCGTATTCCAAAACCAACGACTAGGAATATTTACTTTAAGAATAGTTTACACCTAGTGTCAAAACTATTCTAAGGTCGATGTCATTCTTAGCATAACGATACATCAATTATTACGCGTAATGACAATACCATTAATAGGGGGTATGAAATGAAAAATGTAGTTATTTTATTAATAAATAATAAAATGTACAATTTGGATTGGCACTCCAAGCACCAACTCCATCACAGCAGAATAACTGTTGACCTCCTCCTATGGAAAACACACCGTCTCATTAATTGATCAACACAGTGTTTGAACAGGTACGGTTCATCCCAGACATAGTGCTTGACTTCTTTGAAGAATTTCTTCATTTGCTGAGTTGTCCATTCCAACGGACATTTTCCTGACACTATGTAGTTTACATAGTCAGCATACCAAGGCACTTCCTGCTATTTCATGGAAAACAGCTGTTCATCTGGAAAAGTTTCTTTGATTGTTAGTTCTTTGCCAGCTGTATCTCCATTCTCAAGCCTCGATAAATGATCTACCATTTGGTTTTCTGTCCCTTTCCTGTCTCTGATCTCCACGTCAAATTCTTACAGAAGAAGTATCCAACAGATCAATCTGGGTTTGGCATCTTTCTTTGCGAGCAAATACTTGATTGCTGAATGATCTGTGTATACCACCACTTTGGGACCCAGCAGATAAGAGCAGAATTTATCAAATATAAACACAACTGCAAGCAACTCATTTTCAGTGGTTGTGTAGTTGAGTTGAGCTTCATTCAGAGTTCTGATGGAATAGTAAATGGCATGGAAGATCTTTGTTTTGTGTTGTCCCAAAACTGCACCTACAGTAAAATCACTAGCATCGCACATCACCTCAAATGGAAGGGTCCAGTCCGGTGCTACTATGATGGGGGCAGAGACCAGCTTCTGTTTTAGGATCTCAAAGGCTTCCTGGGATTCTTTGGTGAAGTTGAAAGGCACATCTTTCTCCAGAAGATTGCAAAGAGGTTTTGTAATTTTTTAGAAGTCTTTGATAAATCTCCTGTAAAAGCCAGCATGTCCGAGAATACTCTGAATCCCTTTGACAGGTGTGGGTGGAGGTATTTTTTCAATTGTTTCAATCTTTGCTTTGTCTACCTCAATTCCCTTTTGTGATATCTGATGTCCCAGAACGATGTTTTCTTGTACCATGAAGTGGCATTTCTCCCAATTGAGTAGCAAGTTGGTATCTTCACATCTTTGTAACACATGTTCCAGATTTTGCAAGCAGTGGTCAAAAGAGTCTCCAAACATAGAGAAGTCATCCATGAACACCTCCATACTTTGTTCCAGCATGTCTGAGAAGATGGCCATCATACAACGTTGGAATGTGGCAGGAGCATTACATAGTCCAAATGGCATTCTGCGGAAAGCAAAAGTATCATACGTACATGTAAATGTGGTTTTCTCCTGATCTTCTGGGGTGATGGAAATCTGATTGTACCCCGAGTATCCATCTAGAAAGCAATAGAACTCATGTCCCGCCAGTTTGTCTAGCATCTGATCAATGAATGGCAGCGGAAAATGATATTTCCTTGTTGTTTTGTTCAGCTTCCGATAGTCCATGTATACTCTCCATCCAGTCACCGTTCTTGTTGGAATCAGCTCGTTATTTTCATTTATGACTACAATAATTCATTCTTTCTTTGGCACACACTGCATATGACTCACCCAACTACTATCTGAAATGGGGTAGATGATGCCAGCATCCAACCATTTGATGATTTCTTTCTTCATGACCTCCTTCATGATTGGATTTAATCTTTGTTGATGCTCCACTGTGTGTTTGTACTCGTCAATCATCAGAATCTTGTGCATGCAAAATGATGGACTAATGCCTCGAATGTCTGCTATAGTCCAGCCAATGGCTTTCTTGTGTTCTATAACACTCTCAGTAATTTTTCTTCCTGCTCCAATGTTAGCGAAGAAGAAATAATAACAGGTAATTCAGAAGAGCTTCCAAGAAATGCATACTTGAGATGACTCAGTAATAGCTTCAGCTCAGCTACGGTGGTTATTCAATTGAGGGCTTGATTCGATCTTTCTTCGGAAGTTCCAGACTTTCCACTGGTGGTGTCGATTTGAATCGGAATGGCTTGTCAAGATAGTTGATACATTCCAGAATTTCAGCATCTAACTCACTGTCAGTCATATTAGTGATGCAAGCTTCAAGTTTTTCCGTGGGAACTATATCAGTATCATGAATGATATTATCAATAACATCAATTCTGAAACATTCTTCCTCCTTTTCTTCACTCGGGAATTTCATGGCTTTGAAAACATTGAAGGTAACTTCTTGGTCCTGCACTTTCATAGTTAGTTCTCTTTTTTACACATCAATCACAGTTCGACCTGTAGCCAAGAATGGTCTCCCAAGGATAGGAACATATTTGTCTTCTTCCATGTCAAGGATAATGAAATCTGCTAGGAGAATGAGTTTGTCAACTTTGACCAGCACATCTTCAACGACACCTCTTGGAAATGCGAGCGTTCGATCAGGAAATTACAGAGAGAATGAGGTAGGCATTGCTTCTCCAATTTGTAGTTTCCTGTAAATAGAAAAAGGAATTAAATTAACACTTGCACCTAAATCACATAAAGCCTTACCAATATAATGTTCTCCAATTGTGCAAAGAACTGTGAAACTGTCAGGATCTTTCAACTTCGGGGGAAGTTTCCTCTGAATGATGGCGCTGCATTCCTCCGTCAATGATACTGTCTCGTAATCTCCCAATCTCCATTTTTGTGAAAGAATGTCTTTCATGAATTTGACATAGCTGGGAATTTCTTCCAAGGCTTCTGTAAATGGAATGTTGATATGCAGCTTTTTGAACACCTCCAAGAATCGAGCAAACTGTTTATCCAATTTATTTTTCTGGAGTCGTTGAGGAAAGGGTGGAGGTAAAGTGATTCTTTCTTGAACTTTTTCATTTGCTCTTTTTCCTCCATCTGTGGAACTGCTTCTTTTGGAACTTCTTCAATGGTTGCCTTGATTCCAACATCTTTGTTGATTTCAGTACCGCTTTTCAAAGTAATGGCTTGACATTGCTCCTTCCATCGGTTCCTTGGATTTGGTTATGTGTTGCTGGGAAGATTTCCTGGTGGTCTGTAACTCTGAGCATTGGCCAGTTGTCCCATTTGATTTTCCAGTGCTTTAATGGAGGCTGAATGGCTTTGATTCAATGCTACTTGATTTTGAACCATAGCTGCTAAAGCATCGTATTTTGCTTCTTACTTCTTCAACTGGGCCAGCACTTCTATTATTCATGGTTCTTTTTCATGCTCCTGGCTTTTATTTGGTTGTTGGAATCCAGGTGGTGGGTAGTTCTTTTTCCCTGAATTGTTGCTCCATGCGAAATTGAGGTGATTCCTCCATCCTGGGTTATAGGTGTTGGAATATGGATTGTTCCCCTGTCTGTTGAAATTGTTGACATAGTTCACTGTCTCTTCTTGTTGGTTGTAAGATTCTGACTCAGGTACTCCTCCAAATGGTGAACTTGTGGATCCACCATTAACTTTCATGTTAAGAGTTTCCAGATTTTTGCAAATCACATCCAGCTTGGAATTCAGTGATGTGTTGGCTCCAATTTCATAAATTCCTGCAATTCTTTGGATCATGCTCCTTTCAGTTGGCCATAAGGAATTGTTGTTGGCCATTTCTTCAATTAAGTCCCAGACCTGATCTTCTCATTTTGCCATCAAAGCTCCTCCAGCAGCAGCATCAATTGTGGTTCTCATTATTCCAGAAAGTCCATTGTAGAAGGTTTGGACTTGTAGCCACTTTGCGATCTCATGATGAGGACATTTCCGGAGTAAATCTTTGAATCTTTCCTAAGCTTCGCAAAGGGATTTTGAATCTTGTTGCACGAAGGATGTGATGTCATTCCTCAACTTTGCAGTTCTAGCTGGTGGAAAATACTTTGCAAGGAATTTGGTTGCTAGAGTGTTCCAAGTTGTGATGGAACCTGCTGGTAACGAATGTAGCCAAGCTTTAGCTCTATCTTTCAGGGAATATGGAAAAACCCGCAGTCTCATTGCTTCTTCAGCTGCTTGGTTATAATTGAAAGTATCGTAAACTTCCAGGAAGTTGCTGATGTGGTCATTAGGATCTTCAGTTGCATTTCCCCCAAACTGTACTGACTGCTAAATCATTTGCATGCATGTTTTGATATCACCCGTATTTACTGGTAAGGGAGGATGTACAATACAAGAAATGAGTCTGTCAACCACCGAAATGGTTCTGTCTCGAATGAGAAACGATGGTGCAACGTTCAAAGGTTCAGGTTCCATGTTAATGATTGCTTCTTGGCCTTCTCGCCTTTCCCTTCTCAACTGTCTGATGTTTTTTCAATCTCTGGGTCAAGCGGTGGAAGTTCAAAGCTTCTTGTTCGTCTCATATAATGTCTGAGAACCTGAAACACAATAAAACAAAAACAATAAGTAAAAAGAAAATTAGATATAAGTAAAGGTATCTAACCTCAAAATTAATAGTGAAAGATAAATAAGTCCCCGACAACGGAGCCAAAAACTTGACCGGCGTAATCACACGCGTATAACGCAAGCGCACGTATCGTTCAAGTAGTATAAAAAGTATCGATCCCACGAGGACTTAAAACCTTTTGTTATCAATTTATGAAGTCAAATTTTACGAGTATCTAATGGATTGATTGTTTATTTGGATGGTGATTTTAAATTTAAAACAAGTAAATAAAATTGCTTGAAAGTAGTTTTTAAGAAAAATCAATTTTAAAACTATCCAGGGTTGTGAATCCTTCCAATATCATTTTTAAGGATGAAGTGGTTATCTTAAGGTTGTATAATATATTGGTTTATTAACCTGGAACATGGAATTATGTAAAAGCCTCTTCCGATGGTCAGATACAAATACCCAGTGTAACCCGATTAATCATATTCCTATGTTAACCAAGTTATCTGAATTCATTAAGATTAAGTTCCAATTATGGCTACCCCCGGCCGACATATATATTCCTATCCTGTAAGGAAATCTATTAAAGGGTTATCTACCTCAAGGAAGATCGTGGGCTATTGAGTCTAAGGTCTTTAACCTAAAATCTCTTTTCCAAGTTCATTTTAAGTTTACCAGTTCCATTTTATTAATGGCCAGTTAATAAAAAGCATTAGAATTAAGGCTCAATAAATAAACTTTTATATTACCCAAACCATAAAATAACCCCTTATAAACCGATGATATTGGATTTCATCACAACCCCAGATAACTGACTTAGTTACGACACATATTTATGGGTAGTAAAAACTTAAATAAAATAAAAGACATAAAGTAAATTGCTGAAAAGTAAATTGCTGAACGTAAATTGCTGAAAAGTAAATTGCTGAAAAGTAAATTAAGTTAAAGTACAATAAAAGAAAATGATGGGGTTAGAGGATTCACTTTTATTACTACTATTTTAGATATCTCCCTTAATATAATATATTAACTTTGTGTGATAATTACCAACCAGCCATATAGGCGTTATCCTAATTAAGTCAAATTAATAATTAACTACCAACCAGGCGGTATCCATGCTTAGTCTGGTTAAAACCAATTTATAATTAATTACCAACCGACCAATATGGCGGTATCCTCGTTAAGTAAGGTTTTAAATAGTTATTATATTATAATTAAGGGAGATTAATATAAATAGCAATAATAAAAGCTTTACTTTTTACCTCAGCAATGGGGAGTTACCTCCTCATTGCGTAAAAAGTAAAAACTAAAAAGTAAGGAAATGAAAGTATTGTGCGTAAAAGTAAATTGCAGAAACTAAAGACTGAAAAGTAAAGAAAAGAAAGTACAAAAACGGAAATTAATTACTGAAAGCTGTAAATAAACAAACAATATACAATCTTTTTAGTTATTCTTAAGGAATTTCAAAGAAGAAAGTATGAATTTACAAATGAAATGGCTTGGTATTTATAGGCAAAATTTTGCCTCCATCAAATCCATTATTAATTGCTCCACTAATTACTCCACCAAATCCATTATTAATTTCTCTCATGTTTGGTGGGAGCTTGAATATTTTTATTTTTTATTTATTTATTTATTTGCTTTGAAAATGACTTTAATAATTACACATAACACACTTCCGGATGTTTCCTCAAATTCGGTCATGAAATCTTCAGAATTCGAAATTATTTTGTTATTTAAAGTTGTATATCTTTGAGTATTCATTAATCTGGAACTTGAATCAGCTATATCCGATATCGGAGTAAAAACGTTATGCCCAAAATACCACAGTTTCGCAAAACTAGAATTTCCGAAAGTGCACCTCATTAGAACGCCTTTTCAAGTTTCCAATCTCCAAAATAATATGTCAAGTCCAATTTTTTCCCTTATTTGACTCACATTTCATCCTAAATGATTTCATTGAGTCCCAATATTATTTATCTGTAAAATAAACTAAAACAATCAAAACGTTCATCAAACCCGAGAAACTAAACAAAATATTAAGTAAAAGCGGCGGTAAAATATTGATATATTTTCGCTCATCACTAGCCGGACCTACTTTTATATATACTTGTCTACATCTACTGTGTGTTTTGTCGTATATGCTTTTTCTGGTTCACATATACTCTTACTGTTGCCGCATCTGCTCCTGCTGCTAGAGGTGGCCAAGGTTCCGGTTCGGAACTGGAACCAAACCGGTTGGAACCGGACGGTTTCGGTTCCAATCTATTTCGATTTTGGTTCCGATTCCGTAACTTGATCGGTTCGATTAGGGTTCTTGCCCTGACCAAACCGGTTGGAACCGCCGGAATCGAATGATTTCCAGCGGTTCCAACCGGAACCGTACGGTCCGATGGAACCACAAAGTTCCAACACGAATCCTAATCCCCAATTAATGTTAAATCTCAATTTTTTTATTTCAAAAAGTAAAAAAAAAAAAAAAAAAAAAAAAAAACCGAAGGGAACCAGAACCGGAACCGTACGGTTCGGTTTCGGTTCCACACTTGTTGAACCAAAAAATCGTACGGTTCGGAACTGGAACCGAACTGTGGCCACCTCTATCTGCTGCATCTGGTGTTGTTGTTGCATCTGCTCATACTACTGCTACATTTGTTGTCTCAGCATAGTGATCTCTTCTTGTATTACCGCATGTGAAGCCGATGTAGCAGAAGATGAGGAACTACCCTAAAATAGATACTAAGAGCTCAGACCATAGACAAGCTTCTTCTTATCCCCTCCGGCAATCTCAATAAATAATCGATCCTCATCTATCGGCTCCCAATATACAATCTGAGTAAAGCGATCTTGAGAGAAATGTAATCTTGAGAGAAATGTAATTCATGTTAGATCGTAATATAAATTTTTTAAAAGTTACATAAGTAAAAAAATACAACTGAACATTAACATATATAAAAACCTTACATGCACGTCCTAAGATCGCCTGATCAACGAACGTGTGTCCGTCGTTCTTCTTCATGTGTGTATGCATGAAGAGCTCAAAGGCACTACGTTGACGGTCCAATAGTTTCTCCTATCCATTTGCAAACAATGTAATAGTAATTTACTTAACAACATTAATAAGTAATTCAAAGAAATATTTATTACTTGCAATTTATATACTTACAAAATGGCGACCATGGTTAAAATGCGATCTGGTGCCTCACGTATGCCTGGCCATTTTTGTTCCTTCGATGGCGAAACATCATCGATTATGGAAGGCCGCTTTTGAATGTACATGAAAGTCGAGAGATTCTCAATATTGCTTCAAATTATTCCATAGCAGATCGTCCATGAAACATGGTTGCTTCGCTTTCTGCCTAATCTCCTTTAGCATATCTTTGTATCGAACAACCGTCTTCTTCTCCCACGCAGTATACATCATGGCATTAATTGCCTCCTCCCACTAAAAGTATTTTTGCAAAAAAATTGAATTAACTAAATATAATATTATATATTAACAATAATCTTTTATATTAAGTAATTAATTAAAATTTATAAATACCTTAAGCTCTTCAAAATATAATTCTTAGTCTCCTAGGGAACCTTCTTCCAACAGACTCCCTCCTAGAACCATTCGATCCTAAAAAAATCTTATGCATCTTGCATGCACATATGTTGGATTGTTGGATCTGCCCATTGAAAATGAAAAAAGAAAACAAATGTAAGAATATATACATATATTAAATAATAATAATAATAATAATAATAATAATAATAATAATAATAATAATAATAATAATATGTTCATAGCGAATGAAACTTACTTGGGCTCATGTATAGTGAGCTGATGAAATTGCTATGACCCAGTACTGAATGTCACTAATGCCATAGTTGCGACATCCATCTCAGTATGGAGTTGTGATGTCATCGGATCTTGTGCAGGTGGAGTCTGATCATAACCCGGTACCTGAGTCTGAGGCTGCTCCGAACTGGGATCGACCTCACTATCATTAGTCCATGTAGACCTACAAGATGTAGATCTACCTCTATCGAGGAGACATCTTTTGATATCTCTAGCCATATATGTAAAAATATAATCAAAACAAGAATGCATAAATTAATTTTAATCAAACTAACTATCTAATAACATTAATGTGATTACAATAGCTCCTTAAACAAACCGTTCAACTTTTTCTATCTTAACATTAAGTTTAATTAAAGTAAACTTCAAATAAATCATTCGACCTTTTTCTATCTTACCAATTTCATACGGCATATATCGTATTTCTTCTCCCTTTTTTTTATTGGGAGCCTCAAAACTTCCAACTGATGAAAAATGGGATTGAGATGATTTTGAAGTAGTCATTTCGCATATTACCTTAAAATTCAAAAATACATTTTCAAAATTTTTATTTAATCTACCAAAATTTCGATAGAGTTTCCTCTATAACTATGATAATGCTGAGATTTCATTTTACACAAAATAAGCACTTCAAAAAAATCCTACACATGTATTGCACAACCTATGCCTCTCTCATCTCCGTTTTAGGCCCAACCACCAATCACATATATTTAACAAATCAAATTTATAATACACCCATTACTCTAAATGCCACCAAAACTCAAGCAACATTCAGCCATATTCATGCAAGAAACAAAAGCCAAGTTCTCATCAATAATTACCACAACATGCGTGAATCCAATCTAATATATTGCTTAGATTATTACAACGCCCAATATACAAACAACACCTCTATCATCCACTTATTTACATCATTTTACCATTTGCAACTCCCAGCCATTTCACACACATATACATGCTCATCACCATAACACAAGACATTTACCTCATGCTTATCACATTACTAACAATATAACACAACAAAACAATGAGATTTCATCATCACATCAATTCAACCACAACAAGTTGAGGCACTGTCTCAGTGAAAAATAAAAAATTAAAAAAATTATTTTGAGGCACTGAGAAACACAAGAAAAAATAAATAAATAATTGGCATATATAACAATAAAAAAAAAATTAAAAAAATTAAAATTTTGAGGTAAAAAAGAAAAAAAAATTACAAATGAACTTACCCAAATTCTGGCGAATGTGATAATTCTTGAGATAGCAAATGGCTTCGTGTGTGCTCCGACGATCCAATTTCAGTGGTGGCTGGTTGTAGTTCATCGGTGCAAAGAAATAATGTGAGAGGGATAAAGAGAGAGTGAGAGAGAGAGACTGGATCGTGGAAGAAGAAATGGAGTTTTTTGCATAGGATTTTTACTGACCGAGTAATTCGATCGATAAATGTAAAATTCACCTACGAAATTTCGATCGGTAAACTGAAAAAGCGAGTTTTATGGCAGTAACTGAAAATTTACGGACCAAATAAATAATCAGTTCCTAATATTTCGTTTTTCAGACCAAATTATTCGGTCGAAAAATTACTTTTATTTTTAAACTATTTTCATATTAATTAATACTATTTTATAATAATTTATATTATCATCATCATTAATAATATGAACAAAATGTGTTTTAAAAATGGCACATATAGTTAATTATTTAACAAATAAATAAGTCCAACAAAAAGTTATTTTCTTTAATAAATGTTGAACACCAGTCTATATCATCATTAATAAAATCATTTTTTTTCATTTTCTTCTGTCCCTCATGAACTTGATTGAAGAATTGGTTCATCCGATTCTTATTCAGTATCCCCCGATTCTATATCAATCAATTCCCCAGTTGATGCATTCAAATCACCAATTTTATCATCAACCCCTATAGTTGTTTCATTTGCATGCACATACTCCACCATATGTTCTTGGAATGTTGTCTTTAGGACATGAGTTTTTTTTTTATGATTTTTGAATATCCATAGTTGACCTAACTTTTTTCTTACATACATCCAACCAATCGTTTGTGTCTCGTTTGGCGCCAAGGTAAGGAACATAGTACACATGTGAAGCTTGCAATGCGAGAATGAATGGTTCATACTTTCTATAGGACGTCTTTTGTTGACATCCACCAGCTTATAATGTGTATGAACATTCATCTTATTAATCAGATCATACCAATCACAAATGAATAATATGGTTCTCTTCATGGATAAGCAAGGGTACTCCACCGCTAAATTTTCCTTCAATCGACTATTGAAGTCGCATTAATTATCACTGTAGCTAGACTCCTTTATACAAACTCCAATATTCATCATTGCCCAACCGAAACAATGCGATTCAGTGTGAAATTTATACCCATTAACGAAATACACATTAAAACAATTGATCATTCTCATAGGGTCTTTTGTCAGATCTTTTATGTAGATGTTATTGATAGAGCGTTCTTTGTCTCATGTCTATCTAATAAAGTGAAAATTATTTACATACAGTGTAACACACATTTAACCTATATGTATGTGTGTGTGTGTGTATAAAATTTTATATATATATCAATCTCAGTTTCAGTGATTGCGGGATGTAATTATTTTAACTTGTCAATGTATATGCTACAAACACATGGAATAATATGACTTAGAAGAATTCAACAAGTTGAGTAGGATGACCTCCATGATTTCAGGCTTCCGAAAATTGGAAGAGACTATCATGGACATAGAAGAAGAAGTGGAATACAAGAAGCTCTACGACCGAGAGCAATATAAGAAGAATAATGGAGAGGGCTCAGAAATAGCAGAAGTGAACACTGTCCAAAAGCGACGTTTTTCCAACTTAGGAAGGCCAATGTCCAAAATTTTAGCTATGTTTGATAAACAAGGTTTGTTCAAACCCTTAGAACCTAGACCACTACCAAACCTAATCTCCCATCACATGGACCTGAATCAATACTGCCACTTCCACCAGGAGAATGGCCATGACACTAAAATATGATCCAAAATATGATCATATTTTGGTAAATTCCCAGATCCAGAAAAATCCTCGACCATGCACTAACAGGGATCTAAATCATTACATTTTTCATCTTTATATTTCGTCATGTAATGACTTCTTTTTGAAATAAAATGAATTTTAAAAAACTTTCAGTCTCTTAACAAAAAATGAGCATGTCTAAATCCTTATCCTTAAGACAATTTTAACTTTGGAATCACTATCAAAATGTTATCCATGAATGCACAGTAAAGACGTGCACATAGAATTACAATGCATACTTAGAAAGAATTTATACTGGCACGACTTGTAGAGATATCAAACAATTGACACTCATTTGATTCCCTTCCAAAGTTAAGGTTAAGATGACGCTAGGTTAAGGAGATGACGCAAATAAGAGCAAAAGAAGAAGAAAAGAATAGTATAAAAGAAGAAGAAAAAGAAAAAATAAGAGAAAGAAGAAAAGAGAGAAAAAATTGTGAATTCCACAAAACCTAAGGGTGAGCATCGGTTCCAGGTCTACCCGGAACCGGTTGTAACCGGTCTAATTCCGGTTCCAAATATAAAAAATCGGTTGTAACCGGTCCGGATCCGGTTCCAGAATAACCGGAACCGGAATCGGAATCGCATTTGAGAACCATATTAGATACCCGATTTTGATACCCGATTCTATTCATGTGCATAGTAGCTGTTATGACTCAATGTAATCAATGGTTCGATTTCCATCAACATCAGCCTGGTAGAGTAACCAAGTTCACAATTTTAGTTGAACCACAGCAGATAGTTTCAGAAATGATTTCATCATACAATATAATAATTCTCTATCAATCCTCAGATCCTATAGGCTTCTTTTAATCTAGATTAAAAGAAAAAGCTAGGATATGTTGTGGGCCAGTTGATGGTATGCCCAATAAATAAATCAAAATGGTTGAGTTGAATATGATATTCCCTTCACAATATATGAATTAAACTGTAAATTTTGAGTAAAGCATTTCATAACTGTTGCAATCAGGCAGAACTGAATGTAAAAAATTTCAAGAGACATTACTGTTGGACAGTTATGACCCATAGCGTCACTATTTGTAAAAAACATGTGTTTTTTGTACAAATCATTAATTACTAGCAATGGAAATTGCCTTTTATCATTTCGTAATTAGATTACTTAAATGTGTGAATGATGAAAGTCCTTATGATTAGTTCCGGATTGATAAGATATGAGACAGTATCAATCCATAAAGGTTTAATCATTAAATATCCATAGTCGTAGTATTATCGAGACTAGACATCGATAATACGGAATAACTAGTATTGCACTTGTGCGTGTTATGGAAGCGTAACAACATAATTCTCATGTATTTAAGTATTGGATACTTATGCAAGTGTGATAGGAGGTTGTGTTTTTACCGATGGTACGGAAAACAGCTTCGCTCTGGATAGACCCCGCGGAATCCCATTGGTAGTATGACTATATGTCTATGGGAATCCGCATCAGGGTAGGTGTATTTGGTCTTAACCTGAGACTTGCATCGCTAGTACTTGCGACAATCAATACGCTTTGGTTTTGGTCGTCCAGGACTTTAACAGGTTCTGTGTACGCCTCTTCTGGGTTTATTGAGAATCGTAGTGTATTGGATGTGATGTCAAGACGGAAGTATCACTTCAGTCATATGGAGATGATGGTCACGCAGGGATACAGAATTGGTTCTCTAAGGGTGGCAACCATCGGGATAATATGACTAGGTCATGATTATCCGATAATAAATAGACTAGTTGCTAGTAATCCGATATATACTTCGTACGTGGCAGACACTGTACCAGCCCCAGGCCTTGCATGTGACATCCGATACTGGATCACAATAGGCAATACTACATATATACGCCTATTAACGATCGTATATTCCATTAAGAATATTTCTGGAGAATTGGGTAGGCATGGCGCTTTGCTAGAAGCCACCTTGTCTCGTAAATCGGTAAAAACGTAGTACTAGGTACGTACGTGTTCGGATAGTCTAACAACCGGATTTACTGCCAACATATCCAGGGATCTCTTGGGTCGCTTCCTGAAGATACACCGATGACGTATGATTCGAGCTTAATTAATCTAGGATTAATTGCGGGAGATTTTATCTGGGATAAAATACTTTTTGAAGAGAGAGAAAGATTAATTTGGAATTAATCATTAAAATAATATATTTGATATATTAAACGAAATTAGATTTCGACGCGGAATTAAAATTAGATTTTAATTCGAGCAAACGAGTTAATTTAGAATTAATTCGTTAGCGACATGAATAGTAATTTTGCTAGGCATAATTATTTAATTAAATTCGATTTAATTACGTCGCGACGGAAGTTCGTTAATTCGGAATTAGCAAACCTGAGCCCGGGAGTGTTTGCGGGCCCACTCGCATTTGGAATCGAGTGGGCCACATGTCACATCAAATGTCACATCACATGTCACCTTTAGTTGCTTTTGGTTGATGTGTTTTGGTGGAGTTGGTGGAAGCTTGTTTAACACTCCAAAGTCAAAGTTGATGGACTTTTACCAAATATGATTTTGGTATATCATTTAATTGTTTTTGAAAACAATTACACAACTTATTTTCTCTCTCATTGTGACCGAAAATCACAAGCTTTTCTCCTCTCCCATTGTTCTTCATTTCACCGAAATTGGCAAGAAAAAATTCAAAGATTGTGGCAATTTTTGAGAGCTAGCACTCATCAAGGAATCATTCAAGGTGTTAGGGAAACCAACTTGAGAGCTTGGAAAGACAAAACAAAGCTTGGAGCTTGTGGACTCTCTTGGCCGAATCTTGAAGCTACTTGGAGGGAAAATTTTTGTTGTTTGACGCATCCATAAACCGATCAATGTAAGAGTGTTTCTGCCACTCTTCTTTGTTATTCATTCACATTTTATGATTGATTTGATCTTGGGATTAAACCTAGAAACCCAACAATGGTATCTATGAGCCAAAATGAGCATGAAATGAATTAGGGTAAAATTTTGGTAAAATCATTTTGAGCATCATTTGATAAAATTGATTGATTGAGTGTGTTTGAATGATGATATATTGAGGTTGTATTGGATCAATTTCATGAAATATTGATTGGATCAATTTTTTGCCCTATGATTGGCTTGGCCGAATGTATACATTACCCTAGGGTCTTGGTATTTTTTTTTCGTTGATCATTGGATGACTTGAAACGATTGGGAAATGTCGATTTAAAATTCAATCGGATTGAAAAACGAATTCGGACAAAATTCCTTACCATTGTCGAGAGTTTGATAGCATGTAATGGACTTGATTTTTTGATTCAAGAATGTTGGACATTAGTTGAACAATAGAATACATAATTAATTAGTTAAATTGTATTTTGGAAATATTAATTTGGGTAATTAATTGATGTATTACACTTAAGTTAATTGAATTATAAAATTTGGAATTTTAAAATTTGATTAATGGGCTTGATTTTGAATTGGGCTTGAAATTGTTATATTTGGGCATAATGGGCTTGGTTGGGCCAAGTTGGTTTAGGCCAATTGGATTGGATCCAAATTGGGCCTAAATCATTCCATTAAGTCCAAATGTAATAAATGGGCTTTAAAAGTTTAATTGGGCCTTATTGGCTAAAATTGTTTTCTTGGCAAATGAGGGTGATTCCTTAATTGGGCTTGGTAATTGGGTTTGACCCATATTGACCAAAGCCCATGCCTTATGAAATCAATTGAAAGCCTATCGGACTTTAATTAAACGAACATTGGATGTTAGTTGGGCTTTGATACCCGATAAGATTAGATTTGGAATCTAAGTCATTAAAGCGCATTAAAAGTGTAGATATTTAATTTGGAATTAAATAAATGAATTAGTATTGAATACGAATTAAATTAGATTTAACGAGTAGTTCGATATAATTCAAGAATTCGTACTTTGAGTACTTATTCACAAACGAGTTGGACTCGCGCAAAATCAAATCGTTGTTTGAACATTAGATGATCACATAATTCAAAGACTAATTAATTGGATTAGATTGGTTGAATTGCATGCTATGAATGAATATATGGATGTTTGAATGAATAGCGTATATCGGATGGATATTAGAAGGGAAAGGGCAATTTTAGAAATTGTTTTAAATTTGGAATTTATAAATTGGACCTGCGTGTCCAGCCTTATCTCTCATTATTTCTTTGTATTCTCTTCTCACCTAATTCCCCTCAATGTAATGAGGTTTCTATTATTGTATTATGTAATTGGGTAGAAGTAGAATAGTGCTAGCCGGGGAGAGGAAATGAAGTGATTTGTTCTAGGAACAAGTTGTTAAATATCCATCCGCATATCGTTATTAATTTAATTCCGCGCCTTATTATATGTTTAGAATGCATGTTTAAGGGTGTATGATGATGAGACCTAACAAAGATAATAAATTGGTTGCCAATTTACGCGAAAATCCCTCCATTCATATTAAGCGATATTTCCTTCCATTGAGTGATTCTTACTCAAGATCCAAGATTGGCATTGGTTTGTTGGCCAAAGTCAAGGCCTTTGTCAATCGTGGATGTGTTTGAATCATGAAGGCTTTTGTTCTATATCAGTGTCTTGTCCATCGACATTGATTACGAAGCTTTCCCACGTCAATGGGTCCCGCTTAACTGGAATCATTAAGCTTGTTGTGCCAAACCAAGGCTTAGTTGATTCAGAGGAAAAAGGTTAGGAAAATATATTGGATATATTGGCATATATATTGTATATATGTTTCGGACTTGGAGGTCCACCTACCGGATCTAGGAATTGGATGAGATCCAATTGATCTTCGAGATCTACCTAGTTAAATATCATACAGCTTGTTGGCCAAAGTCAAGGTTGTGCGTTATTTAACGGAACCTAGCCCACTAGAAACTGGGTTTCCCGAGTACTCGACAGAGGGTTAGAGGCTCGCCGAAAAATAGTGGGAGGCTAGTATTGAATTCTCAATTTCGTTCAAATATTTAGCTTACGCGCTTTCAAATATTTCGTCAAAATTATTTTATTAGTTGGACTAATATAATGTTATTTTTCTTATAACAGTTGGACTGTACCCTACATTGTTAATTGGATAATTAGATTATCGCAATTAAAATGACTGGAAAGAGTAGTGTCCGTGACATCATCATGGGCGATAATGTCTTCAACGGGACTAACTTTTCCGATTGGGACATGAATCTAAGGATAGTCCTTGGATCCGAGAGGCTTCTATATACTATAGAGAGACCTCTTGGGCCTAAGCCCAGATCTGATCAGTTGCTCGAGCTAGATCTTTGGAAGACACATAGCGATGACAACGCAACTGCTCAATCTATCATGCTTGCTGCTATGACTCAGCAATTCAGTCGACAAAACAAGGGATTGGATCCCTATACTATGTTGGCGAAGTTGAATGATCTACACCGATCTAACCTTAGATCGCAAAGATATGAGTTACAGAAGAAGCTCTTCTGTGCTCAGCTATCGGAGGGTACGTCTGTTGAACATCACGTGACACAGATGATTGCCGATATTGAGCAGCTTGGACAAATGGGGATTGTCTTTGAGATAGAGACCTCTATAGATTTGATCTTGCAGTCTCTCCCCGACACTTGGAGTGGGTTCATCATGAACTACAATATGATGAACCAAGAGCAGACTCTTGGAGAGCTGATGTCCACACTGCGTGAGGCTGAGAAGGAACTTCTTAAGGGCAAGAAGCGCGAGGTGCACTTCGCTTCTACATCTCGGGCACCGAGGGCTGGGCCCAGGGCGACTGGAGGTATCAAGAAGAATAAGAAAAAGAAGGGCAAAGGCAAAGCGTCAAAGGATTCTGGGAAGCCTAAGGATAAGTCTCAGGATGTTTGCCTTCAGTTCGAGAAGTGGGGTCACTGGAAGCGTGACTGCCGCGAGTACAAGGCGCTCCAGAAGGAGATAAAGGCGTGCAAGGCATCGACCTCAGGTATGTTTGTTATAGAAATAAACATGACTACTTCTAGTTTTAAAAATTGGATTTTTGATTCTGATTGTGGTACTCACATTTGTACTGATGTGCAGGATCTGCGGATTAGCAGGAAACTGGCGTCAGGGGAGATTGATCTGCGTGTTGGAAATGGGACATCTGTTGCCGTTTTGGCCGTGGGCACTTTTGTTTTGGAACTGCCCTTGGGGCATGTACTTGAACTTTTGGACTGTTATTATGTACCTAGTTTGACTTGGAATATTATTTCTGTATCTATGTTAACCCAATGTGGGTATACTTTTGTATTTGAAACACTGGGTGTTTTATGTATAAAAATGATATAGAAATTTACACTGCTGTTGTAAATAATGGTCTTTATATTTTGAATATAAATCAATCTCAACCATAATCTGTAACAAACAAAAGACTTAAAGTAAGTCATAAAGATGAAACTTATATGTGGCATTGTCGTCTGGGACACATACACAAGACTCGCATATCCACATTTTCGAAGAGTGGGTACTTGGACGGATTTGATCCAAATTCATATGATGTCTGCGAATCTTGCTTATTAGGCAAAATGCCTAAGTCACCTTTTAGCGGTAAAGGTGTGCGTGCCACCGAACTGTTAGACCTAGTTCATAGTGACGTTTGTGGGCCCATGTCTAGCCAGGCTATAGGTGGATAAGAATACTTCGTAACCTTTACGGATGATGCATCACGTTATGGTTATGTGTATCTTATGAGACACAAGTCGGAAACTTTTGAGAAATTCAAAGAGTTTCGACACGAAGTTGAAAAACAGACCGGCAATAGTATAAAGACATTACGGTCGGACCGTGGTGGCGAATACTTGAGCAATGGGTTTCTAGATTACTTGAGAGAATATGGTATTCTTTCACGGTGGACTCCTCCTGGAACACCGCAATTAAACGGTGTGTCTGTACGGAGAAACCAAACTTTGTTGGACATGGTTAGGTCTATGATGAGTCGTACTGAGCTACATGTTTCCTTCTGGGGACATGCATTAAACAGTGCAATTCTTATTTTGAATAAGGTTCCGTCAAAGTCTGTACAACAGACACCATATAAGATATGGACATGAAAGAAACCGAGTTTCTCATTCCTGAAGATTTGTGGATGCTGGGCATACGTCAAACGTTTGGAAGGTACCAGACTTGAGCCCAAATCGGATAAATGCCTATTCGTAGGATATCCTATGGAAACCAAAGGATATTACTTCTATCACCCATGAGAGAACAAAGTATTTGTTGCTCTACATGCGGTTTTCCTTGAGAATGAATTCCTAAATGCAGTGGTTAGTGGGAGGAAAGTAGAACTCGATGAAAATCGGAGTGATACTGTTCCTGGCATAGAATCCTCAACGGAACATGAACAGTTCATCAGGGATGAAGCTGTACCACAATCTTCGATTACACAAGGACCGCGTAGGTCGGAGAGAGTCAGGAAATAACCTGAGAGGTATGGGTTTCTGATCTCACCTCATGTAGATATTGATTCCGCTTTATGGCTAGAGGCCATGAAGTCCGAAATGGATTCTATGTACACCAACCAAGTTTGGACACTGGTTGATGCACCAGAAGGCGTAAAGCCTATTGGATGCAAATGGGTCTTCAAGAAGAAGACCGACATGGATGGCAATGTACAAACGTACAAAGCTAGGCTTGTAGCGAAGGGGTATCGTCAACGATACGGTGTCGATTACGACGAAACTTTCTCACATGTTGCCATGATTAAATCCATTCGGATAATGCTTGCGATAGCTGCATATTTCGATTACGAGATATGGCAGATGGCCGTCAAAACCGTTTTCCTTAATGGAAACCTTTTGGAGGATGTTTATATGCAACAGCCTGACAGTTTTGTCGTGCTGCGACTTGCAAACAAGGTTTGTAAGTTAAATTGATCCATTTATGGATTGAAGCAAGCGTCGCGTTCTTGGAACCAACGCTTTGATGAGATCATAAAAGAATATTATTTCGTTCAAAGCGGAGATGATCCTTGTGTATATAAGAAGGTTAGTGGGAGAGCACTGACATTCATTGTCCTTTACGTTGATGATGTATTGCTTATTGGCAATGACATTCCCATATTAACGTCGGTGAAAGCTTGGCTTTCATTGAAATTCTCCATGAAAGATCTGGGAGAAGCAGCATTTATTCTAGGAATAAAGATCTACCGGGATAGATCTAGAAAGCTGCTTGGACTCTCCCAGAGTACGTACATTGACAAAGTGTTGAAGAGATTCAACATGGATCAGTCCAAGAGGGGACTGTTGCCACTGTCACATGGCGTCACTCTATCTAAGGACATGTGTCCTACAACTCAAGATGAGAGAGACAGCATGAGTCGGATATCGTTCGCCTCGGAAGTCATATCGATCATGTATGCCATGATATATACGCGACCTGATGTCTCATATGCTTTGAGCATGTGTAGTCGATATCAGGCCGATCGAGGTGAAAGTCACTAGATAGTGGTTAAGAATATCCTTAAGTATCTTAGACGAACTAAGGATGCTTTCTTAATCTATGGAGATGGAGAACTTGAGGTAACTGGGTATACCGATGCAAGTTTCTAAACCGATAAAGACGACTGTAAGTCACAATTCGGGTACATATTTTATTTGAATAACGGAGCAATGAGCTGGAAATCTTCCAAGCAAGAGACTGTTGCCAATTCAACAACAGAAGTGGAGTATATCGCTGCAGCTGAAGAAGCAAAGGAGGCAGTTTGGATCCGAAAATTCCTAATTGGATTAGGAGTAATTCTGTTAGCAGCTGAGCCCGTTCCATTGTATTGTGACAATAACGGGGCTATAGCGCAGGCTAAAGAACCGCGGTCTCATCAACGATCCAAGCATGTTCTTCGACGTTTCCATCTGATTTGTGAGATCATACATCGTGGCGATGTGAAGATCGAGAAGGTCGCATCAGAGGACAACATTGCAGATCCGCTGACGAAAGCCATTCCTCAGTAGAAGTTTGAGCGACATGTACATGTTGGTTTCTATGATTAGTCCCAAGATCATAATGAACAAAGAAATGAGAATTAATAACGAAGAAGAGTGGCGGAAACACATTTACATCGATCGGTTTTGGATGCGTCAAACAACAAAATTTTTCCCTTCCAAGCAGTCCAAGATTCGGCCAAGGAAGTCCACAATGATCCAAGCTTTGTTTTGTCTTTCCAAGCTCTTGAATAGGTTTCCCTAATCACCTTGTATGATCCCTTGAAGAGTGCTAGCCCTTAGTGAATTTTTGCAACAAAGATTCACACCTTTCCTTCACACTTTTGGCTAAGAAAATGAAGAAAATGGAGAGCAAAAACTGGTTCACAGTTTCGGCCTTGGGAGAGAGAGGAGAAGATATTTTTCTTCTTTTTTTGGCTTCTAAAACCGTATGAAGGAATGAAAATACAATTACCAAATATTTGGTATTAACTTTCAAAAAGTCAACAAGCATTTTGGCTCCAAAATTGTAATAAATGGCCACACCTAACTCCATCATGAATAGTGACAACATGTCACTCACCAAAAAGTGACTTTGACATTTATCACAAATAAATGACAAGTGATGTGACTCGCAATGTGACTTGTGGGCCCCACTCGATTCAAAATACGAGTGGGCCCGCAAACACTTCCGGGCTCGGTTTCGCTAATTCCGAATTAACGAACTTCTGTCGCGACATAATTAAATAATTATGCCTAGTGAAATTACTATTCACATCGCTAACGAATTAATTCTAAATTAACTCGTTTGCCCGAATTAAAATCTAATTTTAATTTCGCGTCGAAATCCAATTTCGTTTATATATCGAATATATCATTTTGTCGATTAATTCCAATTTAATTTTTCTCTCTCTTCAAATAGTACTTTATCCAAGATAAAGTGTCTCCGCAATTAATCCCAGATTAATTAAGTTTGAATCATACGTCATCGGTGAATCTTCAAGAAGCGACCCAAGAGATCCCTGATATGTTGGCAGTAAATACGGTCGTCGGACTATCCGAACACGTGTGTACCTCGTACTAAGTTTTTACCGATTTACGAGATAAGGTTGGCTTCTAGCAAAGCGCCATGCCTACCCAATTCTCCAGAAATATTCTTAATGGAATATACGATCTATATCAGGCGTAGTATACCGTAGTATTGTGTATTGCGATCCAGTATCGGATGTCACGTGCAAGGCCTGGGGTTGGAATAGTGTCTGCCCCGTAGGAAGTACATATTGGATTTCAAGCAACTAGTCTCTTTGAATCGGATAATCATGACCTTGTCATATTATCCCGATGGTTGCAACACAATAGAGAACCAGTTATGAATCCCTGCATAATTATCATCTCCATATGTCTGAAGTGATACTTCCGTCTTGACATCACATCCAATACACTACGATTCTCAATAAACACAGAAGAGGCGTACACAGAACCTGTTAAAGCCCTGGATGACCTAAACCAAAGTTTACCGATTGTCGCAAGTACTAGCAATGCAAGTCTCAGGTTAAGACCAAATACAGCTACCCTAAAGCGGACTCCCATAGACACATATACATACTACCAATGAGATTCTGCGGGGTCTATCCAGAGCGAAGCTGTTTTCCGTACCATCGGTAAAACACAACCTCCTATCGCACTTGCATAAGTATCCTATACTTAAATATATGAGAACTATGCAGTTATGCCCTCACAACGCGCACAAATGCAATACTAGTCTATTCCGTATTATCGATGTCCAATCTCGATAATACTACGACTAGGGATATTTAATGATTAAACCTTTATTGATTGATACTGTCTCATATCATCTCAATCCGGAACTAATCATATGGACTTTTACCATTTATATATGAAAGTAAATAAATTACAAAATGGTAAAAGGAAATTTCATTACTACATAGTTAATTTTGTACAAAAACACAATGTCTTTTACAAAAAGTGACGCTATGGGTCATAACTGTCCAACAATCTCCCACTTGGCCTATAGCCAGTCACTCAAGCATCTAATACTTGAACTATGTACATGTCGCTCAAACTTTTGCTGAGGAATAGCTTTCGTCAGTTGATCTGCCATGTTGTCATCTGATGCGACCTTCTCGACCTTCACATCGCCACGATGTATGATCTCACGAATCAGATGGAAATGTCGAAGAACATGCTTGGATCGTTGATGAGACCGCAGTTCCTTAGCATGCGCTATAGCTCCGTTATTGTCACAATACAATGGAACGGGCTCAGCTACTAACGGAACTACTCCTAATCCACCTAGGAATTTTTTGATCCAAACAGCTTCCTTTGCTGCTTCAACTGCATCAATGTACTCCGCTTCTGTTGTTAAATCAGCAACAGTCTCTTACTTGGAAGATTTCCAGCTTACTGCTCTGTTATTCAAACAAAATATGTACCCGGATTGCGACTTGCAGTTATCTTTGTCGGTTTGGAAACTTGCATCGGTATACCCAGTTACCTCAAGTTCTCCATCTCCATAGATTAAGAAAGCATCCTTAGTTCGTCTAAGATACTTAAGGATGTTCTTAACCGCCATCCAGTGACCTTCACCTGGATCGGCCTGATATCGACTACACATGCTCAAAGCATATGAGACATCAGGTCGCGTACATATCATGGCATACATGATCGATCCGACTACCAAGGCGAACGGTATCCGACTCATGTTGTCTCTCTCATCTTGAGTTTTAGGACACATGTCCTTAAATAGATAGACGCCATGTGACACTGGCAACAGTCCTCTCTTGGACTGGTCCATGTTGAATCTCTTCAACACTTTGTCAATGTACGTGCTCTAGGAGAGTCCAAGCAGCTTTCTAGATCTATCCCGGTAGATCTTTATTCCCAGAATAAAGGTTGTTTCTCCCAGATCTTTCATGGAGAATTTCAATGAAAGCCAAGCTTTCACCGACGTTAGCATGGGAATACCATTGCCTATAAGCAATACATCGTCAACATAAAGGACAATAAAAGTCAGTGCTCTCCCACTAACGTTCTTATATACACAAGGATCATCTTCGTTTTGAATGAAATCATATTCTTTTATGATCTCATCAAAACGTTGGTTCCATGACCGCGATGCTTGCTTCAGTCCATAAATGGAACGATTTAACTTACAAGCCTTGTTTGCAAGTCTAGGCACGACAAAACCGTCAGGCTGTTGCATATAAACATCCTCCAAAAGGTTTCCGTTAAGGAAAACGGTTTTAACGTCCATCTGCCATATCTTGTAATCGAAATATGCAGCAATTGCAAGCATTATCCGAATGGATTTAATCATGGTAACGGGTGAGAAAGTTTCATCGTAATGGACACCATGTCGTTGATGATACCCCTTCGCTACAAGCCTAGCTTTGTACGTTTGTACGTTGCCATCCATGTCGGTCTTCTTCTTGAAGATCCATTTGCATCCAATAGGCTTTACGCCTTCTGGTGCATCAACCAGTGTCCAAACTTGGTTGGTATACATGGAATCCATTTTGGACTTCATGGCTTCTTGCCATAAAGCGGAATCGATATCTTGTATCGCTTCCTCATACGTAGCCGGTTCGTTATCCTTAATAAGATTAATATCTACATGAGGTGAGATCAGAAACCCATACCTCTCAGGTTGTTTCCTGACTCTCTCCGATCTACGCGGTCCTTGTGTAATAGAAGATTGTGGTACAGTCTCACCCCGGATGGACTGTTTTTGTTCCGTTGAGGATTCTATGCCAGGAACAGTATCACTCCGATTTTCATCGAGTTCTACTTTCCTCCCACTAACCACTGCATTTAGGAATTCTTCTCAAGGAAAACCGCATGTAGAGCAACAAATACTTTGTTCTCTCATGGGTGATAGAAGTAATATCCTTTGGTTTCCATAGGATATCCTACGAATAGGCATTTATCCGATTTGGGCTCAAGTCTGGTACCTTCCAAACGTTTGACGTATGCCCAGCATCCACAAATCTTCAGGAATGAGAAACTCGGTTTCTTTCATGTCCATATCTTATATGGTGTCTGTTGTACAGACTTTGACGGAACCTTATTCAAAATAAGAATTGCACTGTTTAATGCATGTCCCCAGAAGGAAACAGGTAGCTCAGTACGACTCATCATAGACCTAACAATGTCCAACAAAGTTCGGTTTCTCTGTACAGACACACCGTTTAATTGCGGTGTTCCAGGAGGAGTCCACTGTGAAAGAATACCATATTCTCTCAAGTAATCTAGAAACCCATTGCTCAAGTATTCGCCACCACGGTCCGACCGTAATGTCTTTATATACTCTTGCCGGTCTGTTTTTCAACTTCGTGTCGAAACTCTTTGAATTTCTCAAAAGTTTCCGACTTGTGTCTCATAAGATACACATAACCATAACGTGATGCATCATCCGTAAAGTTACGAAGTATTCGTATCCACCTCTAGCCTGGCTAGACATGGGCCCACATACGTCACTATGAACGAGGGCTAACAGTTCGGTGGCGCGTTCACCCTTACCGCTAAAAGGTGATTTAGGCATTTTTCCTAATAAGCAAGATTCGCAGACGTCATATGAATTTGGATCAAATCCGTCCAAGTACCCACTCTCTCGAAAGTGTGGATATGTGAGTCTTGTTTATTTTTCCCATACGACAGTGCCACATATAAGTTTCATCTTTGTTACTCATTTTGAGCCTTTTTTTTGTTATATTATATGTTGGAGATAGATTTATATTCAAAATATAAAAACCATTATTTTTGCAACAACAGTGCAAATTTCTACATCATTTTTATATAAGTAACACCTAGTGTTCCAAAATACAAAAGTATACCCACATTGGGTTAACATAGATACAGAAATAATATTCCTAGTCAAACTAGGTTCATAATAACAGTCATTAAGTTCAAGTACATGCATCGAGGGCAGTTCTAAAACAAAAGTGCCAACGGCCAAAACGGTGACTGGTGCCCGATTTCCAACGCGTAGATCAATCTCCCCGGAGGTCAGTCTCCTACTAATCCGCAGATCCTGCACATCAGTACATATGTGAGTACCACAACCAGAATAAAAAATCCAATTTTTAAAGCTAGAAGTAGTCATGTTTATTTCAATAACAAACATAACATGAAGCCGGTGCCTTGCCGCTTTAATCTCCTTTTGGAGCGCCTTGTACTCACGGCAGTCACGCTTCCAGTGACCCCGCTTGCCGCACTGGAGGCAAACATCCTGAGATTTGTCCTTAGGCTTCCCAGAAACCTTTGACGATTTGGCATTGCCCTTTCTTTTATGCTTCTTCTTCTTCACACCTCCAGTCACCTTGGGCCCAGCCCTCGGTGTCTGAGATTTCGAAGCAAAGTACGCCTCGCGCTTGTTTCCCTTAAGCATCTCCTATTCAGCTTCCTTGAGAATTGACAACAACTCTCCAAGAGTATCATCAGTGTTCATCAGGTTATAGCTTATGATGAACTGTTTCCAAGTGTCGGGGAGAGATTGCAAGACCATATCTATGGTAATCTCAGCCTCTAAGACTATCATCATCTTAGCCAACTCATTTATGTCAGCAATCATCTGTGCCACATGGGACTCAACAGACATGCCTTCTGACATACGTGAACGGAAGAGCTTCTTCACTAACTCATATCTCTGCGACCTTCGGTTAGATCGGTGAAGATCGTGCAACCTCGCCAACATGTTATAGGGATCCAAGTCCCTGTTCTGTCGACGGAAATGTTGAGTCATAGCATCAAGCATAATTGACTGAGCAGTTTCACAATCATCGCTGTGAGTCTTCCAAAGCTCCAGCTCAAGTAGCTCATCAGGTTTGGGCTTAGGCCCAAGAGGTCTCTGTATAGTATATAGCAGCCTCTCTCTCGCTCCAGGACTATCCTTAGATTCATTTCCCAATCGACAAAGTTCGTGCCCTTGAAGATATTTTCGCCCATGATAATGTCTCGGATATTTCCCTTTCATGTCATCTTGATTACGATAGTCTAACTATCTAATCAACGATATATGGGTACAGTCTAACTGTTACAAGAAAAATAACATTATATTAGTCCAACTAATAAAATAATTTTGACGAAATAATATGAAAGCGCGTAAAGCTAAGTATCTGAATGAATTTACAAATTCAATACTAGCCTCCCACTATTTTTCGGCGAGCCTCTAACCCTCTGTCGAGTACTCGGGAAACCCAGTTTCCTAGTGGGCTAGGATCCCGTTAAATAACACACAACCTTGACTTTGGCCAACAAGCTGTATGATATTTAACTAGGTAGATCTCGAAGATCAATTGGATCGAATCCAATTCCTAGATCCGGTAGGTGGACATCCAAGTTCGAAACATATATACAGTATATATGCCAATATATCCAATATATTTTCCTAACCTTTTTCCTCTGAATCAACTAAGCCTTGGCTTTGGCACAACAAACTTAATGATTCCAGTTAAGCGGGACCCATTAACATGGAAAGCTTCGTAATCAATGTCGATAGACAAGAAGTGATCTTGACTTTGGCCAACAAATCACGACTTGGACAAGACACCGATATGGAACAAAACTCTCATGATTCAAACACATCCGCAATTGACAAAGGTCTTGACTTTGGCAAAACAAACCAATGCCAACTTTGGATCTTGAGTAAGAAACACTCAACGGAAGGAAAAACACTTAATTTGTTTTAAGGGTTTTTCGCTTAAAACAAACCAATGCCAACTTTATTATCTTTGTTAAGGTCTCATCATACACCCTTAAGCATGCTTCTAAAAATCATAAGGAGCGAAAGTAAATTAATAACGATATGCGGATGGATATTTAAATAGATTGTTCCTAGAACAAATCGCTCCATTTCCTCTCCCCGGCTAGCACTATTCTACTTCTACCCAATTACATAATACAATAATAGAAACCCCATTAACATTGAGGGGAATTAGGTGAGAAGATAATACAAAGAATAATGAGAGATAAGGCTGGACACGCAGGTCCAATTTATAAATTCCAAATTTACAATAATTTCCAAAATTACCCTTTCCCTTCTAATATCCATCCGATATACGCTATTCATTCAACACATCCATATATTCATTCATAGCATGCATTAAAACCAATCTAATCCAATTAATTAGTCTTTAATTATGTGACCATCCAATGTTCAAACAACGATTTGATTTTGCGCGAGTCCAACTCGTTTGAGAATAAGCACTCAAAGTATGAATTCTTGAATTATATCGAACTACTCGTTAAATCTAATTTAAGTCGTATTCAATACTAATTCTATTATTTAATTCCAAATTAAATATTTACACTTTTTAATGCGCTTTAACGACTTAGATTCCAAATCTAATATTATCGGGTCTCAAAGCCTAACTAACTGTTGGACAATTATGACCCATAGCGTCACTATTTGTACAGATCATGGTGTTGTTGTACAAATTAACTATGTGACAAAGGAGATTGCACTCTTATCATTTGTGATTAGATCACCTAGATGTATAAATGATGAGAGGTCCCTATGATTTGTTCCTGGACGGAGAATGATATGAGACAGTATCAGTCCACATAGGATAAATCATTAAATATCCATAGTCATAGTATTATCGAGATTGGACATCGATAAATACGTAAAAGACTAGTATTACACTTGTGCGCGTTTGTGAGGGCACAACGGCATAGTTCTCATATATTTGGGTATAGGATACTCATGCAAGTGTAATAGGAGGTTGTGTTTTACCGATGGTACGGGAAACAGCTTCGCTCTGGATAGACCCCTGCGGAATCCCATTGGTAGTATGACTATGTGTCTATGGGAGTCTGCAATCAGGGTAGGTATATTTGGTCTTAACCTGATACTTGCACCGCTAATACTTACGACAATCAATATACTTTAGTTGAGGTCGTCCAGGGCTTTAACAGGTTCTGTGTACGCCAATACTGGGTATATTGAGAATCGTAGTGTGTTGGGTGTGATGTCAAGATGGAAGTATCACTCCAGTCATATGGAGATGATGGTCACATAGGATACGGAACTTGTTCTCTTAAATGCTCGAGCTACCGGGATATTATGACAAGGTCATGTATATCCGATTATAGAGACTAGTTGCCAGACATCCGATATGTGCTTCGTACGGGGCAGACACAATTCCAGCCCCAGGCCTTGCACGTGATCATCAGATGCTGGATCGAAATACGCAATACTTCGGTATACTACGCTTGATATAGATCACATATTCCTATAAGGATATTTCTGGAGAATTGGGTAGGCATGGCGCTTTGCTAGAAGCCAACCTTGTCTTGTAAATCGGTACAAACGTAGTACGAGGTACTTACATGTTCGGATAGTCCGACGACCGTATTTACTGCCAACATATCCGGGGATCTCATGGGTCGCTTCCCGAGGATTCACCGATGATGTATGACTCGCACTTTATTAATCTGGGATTAATTAGAAGAGAGAGAAAATTAATCTGGGATTAATTACGGAGATATTTTATCTAGGATAAAATATTAATTAAAGAGAGAGAACGATTAATTTGGAATTAATCGATAAAATAATATATTCGATATATTATACGAAATTAGATTTCGACGCGGAATTAAAATTAGATTTTAATTCGGGCGAACGAATTAATTTAGAATTAATTCGTTAACGACGTGAATAGTGATTTCGCTAGGCATAATCGTTTAATTACGTCGCGACGGAAAATTCGTTAATTTGGAATTAGCGAACCCGAGCCCGGGATTATTTGCGAGCGCATTCACATTTCGAATTTGAGTGCGGCACGCAAGCCAAATCGAGCATCAAATCGCTAGTCACATCAAGCGTCAAATCACATGTCACTTTGAGTGATGTGACAATTTGATTGATTGATTTGATTGACTGATGTAGTAGTTGAAAAGCACTTTGCTTTTTACTTTTTGACTTTTAATAAATGAAAAATGATTTATGTATTTGTTTTGTTTTTAGAAAATAAAATAAATATATATATATTCATTTTCTTTTATTTTTTTCTCTCTCTCTTACGGTAATAGGGTTTCAAGGAAACCTAAAATTTTTCCATCCTCCTCTTTCTTCTCTTCTCCCCTCACGGCTTGGAGCCTATTTCTTCTCCCAATTTTGGGTATGACCGAATTAAAAGGAGAAGCAAGGAAGAAGACTTAGTGCTAGCACACACTTGGGTTATACAAAGGTGATAGGGAAACGATTTCTTGAGCTTGGAATTCATTTTTGGAGCTTGGAGCTTGAAGCTTCCATGGTGTCTCCCATGGCCGAATCTTGGAGGAACCAAACCAGTAAATACCGAGCAGCCCACTGCTCAATGTGACCAAAACTGAGCTTCATGGAGGAGGCCAAATGGTCTTGTTCTTCTTCGCATCTCAAATCATTCAATGTGAGTATGTATTCTGCCTTACTCCTTTGTGTATTCATGCAAATTTTGTGCTTGATTTCATGAATCTTGGGACCTAATTAGAAACCAACAATGGTATCTATGAGCTTTGATCAAGCATGAAAAAGTTAGGGTTTGAAATTGGGTAAAATCAATTGAAGCCTGATTTGGTTAAATTGAATGATTAAGTATGCTTGTATGTTGATTAATTGAAGTTGTGCATGATCAATTTCATGAAATTGGATTGGATCCATTTTTCCCCAAATTTTTGGGCATGGCCGAAAATTGTAAGCCCTAATGTCTTGGCATAATTTTGTTTTTTGATCATTGGATGACTTAAAACAATAGGGTAATGTTGTTTTGAAGTTCAATTGGATTGAATTTTGATTTGGAACAATTTTCCCTTTAAAAGTAGGCTTGGCCGAATTCTTTGATTTTGAAATTCATGGTGTTTTTTGATTTTAATTCATTGGATGAGTTGAATTGATTTGGGAAATGATGATTGTGGATTCAATTGGATTGAAACCGAATCGGATTGGAAAAACCCCTAATTGCCGAGACTTTAAGCATGTAAATTGGGTTTGATTTTGATTGAATTGTGTTGGACACTATTTGATGTAGAAGTGCATGATTAATTAGGCTAATTGATGTTTTAGAAATGTTAATTGGGTAATTAATTGTGTATTACACTTAGGTTAATTAATTATAGAATTTGGAATTTTATAAGTTAATTAATTTGGGCTTATTTTGGAAATTTGGATCTTAAAGGTTGTAATTGGGCTTTTGGGCTTGGTTGTACCAAGTTAGGTTTAGGCCAATTTGGTTGGATCCAATTGGGCCCAAAACCGCATCCATAAAGTTCAATTATGACTTAATGGACCTTAATTATTTAATTGGGCCTAATGGGCCAAAATTAATTTATGGGCTTATGGGGTGAATCCCGGATTGGACTTTGGTTATCGGTTTGACCTAAGTTGACCAAAAGTCCACGCCTTAAAGAAATTAATTAAAGCCCATTGGACTTTAATTAAATAAACGTTGGACGTTAATCGGGCTTTGAGACCCGTTGCGATTAAATTTAGAATTTAAGTCGTAAAGGTTCATTAATAAAGTGTGATATTTAATTTGGAATTAAATAATGAATTAGTATTCAATACAAATTGAATTGGATTTAATTTTGTAGTTTAATTTAATTCAAGAATTCGTACTTTGAGTACTTATTCGCAAAACGAGTTTGACTCGAGCAAAAAAATCAAATCGTTGTTTGAACATTTGATGATCACTAATTATCAGATTAATTAATTGGATTAGATTGATTGATAACATGCTTGTGTGAATACATGGTTGCGATGCATGAATAATGTATATCGGATGGATATTAGTCGGGTGGGACAATTTTGGAAATTGTAATAAATTTGATTTATTAATTGGACCTGCGTGTCCAGCCTTATCACCTTTATACTCTTTGTATTCTCTTCTCACCTATTCCCCTCAATGTAAATGAGGTTTCTTTAGAAGTGTAGTGTAACGGGTAGAAGTAAATACATTTTTTTGGAAAAAGTTACAAGTATATTCCAAAAAGGTGTTTTTTGTACAAAAGTACAAGGGGCATCCCCCAGGAAAGCGCTAAAAGCACCACAATGAACCGAAGTTCGAAAAAGCCGAATACATGGCCCAAGAAACAAAATCCAAAGCCCAAAATGCCAAAACAATCGGCAATAAGCCCACCATAACAAATCACGTCAACAACAAAACAAAATACTAAGTCTGCAGGACAAACACTAGTCCACATGCAGAATTAAAAGCCCACATGAAAAGCCATTAAACAACGCCAATAGGCTCAAAAGCCAGCCAGCCGAATAGATTGCAAGCAACATGTAAGTCCAAAGCCGCCCATAAAATGCTACACGCCACATGCAGTCCATGCCTCATGGCCCAAGTCCGTCAGAAGAAAAGCCAACCAAACTGTAGAAGTAAATACATGTGCTAGCTTTGGAGAGAGAAAATGAGAGATTTGATCTAGGATCAATGTAAAGCATCCATCCGCATATCATTATTATTTTATTTCATATACGCTTTTATTATGTGTTTAGAATGCATGTTTAAGGGTGTATGACGATGAGACCTTAACAAAGATAATAAATTGATTGCCAATTAGCACGCGAAAACCCTCGTTCAATATTAAGCGTTTTTTCCTCCCATTGAGTGATTCTCACTCAAGATCCTAGACGGCATTGGTTTGTTGGCCAAAGTCAAGGCCCTTGTCTGTCGAAGATGTGTTTGAATCATGAAGGCTTTGTTCCATATCAGTGTCTTGTCCAAGTTGTGGTTTGTTGGCCAAAGTCAAGACCACTTCTTGTCCATCGACATTGATTACGAAGCTTTCATGGTCAATGGGTCGCGCTTGACTGGGATCACTAAGTTTGTTGTGCCAAAGCCAAGGCTTAGTTGATTCAGAGGAAAAAGGTTAGGTAATACATTGGATGTATTGCCATATATAAGATATATGTTTCGGACTTGGACGTCCCCCTACCGGATCTAGGAATTGGATTGGATCCAATCGATCTTAGAGATCTACCTAGTTAATTATCATACAATTTGTTAGCCAAAGTCAAGATTGTGTGATATTTAACGGGATCCTAGCCTACTAGGAAATGCGGTTTCCTGAGTACTCGACAGAGGGTTAGAGGCTCGCCGAAAATAGTAGGAGGCAAGAATTGAATTTGCAATATTCGTTTAATTACTTGTCATACACGCTCAATCACAATTATTTCGTCGTAAGATTAAATGTTAGTTGGACTAATATTTAAATTGTTGTTTTAATAAGCAGTTGGACTGTATTATAGTTGATTATATAATTGGATTATAGTAATCAATATATTTGAATTAATTAATTTCAATTACAGTTGATTTTATAATTGGATTATATTAATCAATGTAATTGAGGTTATTAATTTAATTATATTTGATTGTATAGTTGGACTATAATAATCAATATAATACATAGTACCACAAATCGTTGATTAAATAGTTGGACTATTAAATCAAGATATAATGAAAGATTGACATTTAAAACATAATCCTGGGGAAAATGTGTTTAAATAGTTTAATTTTCAAATTGGGAATAATTTCACATCAGGATGGTCCTGAAAATAATAAGTTATTTTAATTCGATAAAATAATATATTATGCCTAAAGCCCGGAGTTAAGCAAATAGCAGAACATGATATTTGGAATATTCATGTAATGATAACTTGAGTGCTTAATCCATTATACTTGTCAAGTAGACTCATTAATTTCTGAATCAGAACCAAGGATTAGATCCTTAAAAGTATGATACTGAAATTGAAGGATCTTCATAAATCTATACTTAGATTTTAAAAGTACTAAAATTGCAATTAATAATTCTTGGAGAATTAATGACTATTCTCAAGGAGACAAAGTCAAAGTTTGCACTTAGACAAGTAGCGCAAGGCGCACCTTACTTCGATATTCTAGAAACCCGAGGCTTGGCCAAAGGCTACTGGAATGTTGAAAAGGCAAAGGCAAAATCATTATAATCTTCTGGGAAGATAAATGACATATCCTAAGAAGGAATTGAAGACGAGCAAGGCTCTGACTTCAAAAATGATTGTCATAATTATGTTCACAACTAGTATTAAAATTAGATTTTAGATACTTAGTGTGGTACATAAATATGTATTAATGTTCAGAATCTGTTTTGAACAGGATACTGACATCATTTGAGATTTTATCTGCGAATTGGAAACGGGACGAAAGTCACTGTTTTAAACCGTAGATACCTGAATTTAGGAACTACCTTCGGGTATGTACTTAAATTAGGAACTGTTTATAATGTAGCTAGTTTCACTAGAAACATTATCTCTATAGCAGTGTTTAACCCCGCTGCGGGTGAACCTTTATATTCTAGAACACTAAAGTGTTTTATTATATAAAGATGATATTGAGATAAACACATTAGATGTGAATAACAGCATTTATATTTTAAAT
>SKCR01007314.1:0-34025 GCA_019454045.1 Zanthoxylum bungeanum
ACTTTATTTAATAAACCTTTAACGACTTAAATTCCAAATTTAATCGCTTCGGGTCTCAAAGCCCGATTAACGTCCAACGTCAATTCAATTCAAGTCTAATGGGCTTTAATTAATTTCTTTAAGGCGTGGGCTTCGGCAAGCAAAGCCCAATCAAGGAGTACCCCATAAGCCCAGAAATCAATTTAGGCCCATTAGGCCCAATTAAACTTTAAAGGTTTATAAGTTGCATTTGGGCTTAACGGAAGTGGCTTTGGGCCCAATTGGATCCAATCCATTTGGCCTAAATCCAACTTTGTACAACAAAGCCCAATAAGCCCATTTACAACATAATAAGCCCAAATCCAATTTAAGGCCTAATAACTAAATTACATGAATCCAATTCCGCAATTTAATTACCTAAAGTGCATTACATGATTAATCACCCAATCAATATTTCCAAAACATGAAATTAGTCCAATTAATCATGCTCATTATCATCATCACATGTCCAACACATAAATGAAAAAATCAAACCCATTACATGCTTTTAAGTCTCGGCCAAGGGAGTGATTTTGTGTCCGATTTGGTTTCAATCTAATCGAACCCACAATCGACATTAAATCACCATCCAATTTGATTTCATACACATCCAATGTCACAAAATCAAATTACCAAGACATTAGGGCATAATGCATTCGGCCACCTTAAGAAATTGGGGATTTTTTGTTCAATTCAAAATTCAATCCAATTGACCTTAATTAACATCATCCTTAATGATTCTAATTCATCTAATGAATCAAAATCAAAAAATCAAAGATTTCCAAATACCCTAAACTTTCGGCCAAGTAACATTTTGGGGAAATTATTCCAAATCAATTTTCAACAAATTGGTCCAACCAAAATGCAATTCAACATGTTATAAGCATACTTAAACAATCAATTCATTCAAAATCATGCTCAACACACATTTACCCAATTTTAAGCCCTAAAATTTTCATGCTCAACCTAGGCTCTTGATGCCATTGTTGGTTTCTATTAAGGTCCCGGATCGATTATAAGCATGAAAAACATTGCGAATACATATCGACGAAGTTGCGGAATACTCACATCGATCGGTTGAGACGATTTGAAGAAGAATCAAGCCAAAAACGCTCACTGGTTTGGCGCCACTGCTGTGCAGAATTGCTCACTGGTTTGGGCGTGAAAATGGTCCTCCGCAAGCTCCAAGCTTCGTCGAACGGATCCCGCCTCATGGGTGGACTTCCCTAACACCTTCGCAACTCTCGTAAGTGTGCTAGCACTTGATTTCTTAACAAGAAAATCACTCATTGCTTCCCATAAGTCCACGCCAAAACTGGTATGAACCAGTGAGTTTCTTCCATTTTGGCGTGAAGAGAGAAGGAAAAAGGTGAGAGAGAGGATGTGTAAAATGTGTAAAGACTTGGTAAACATTTACTTAAAAATTCTTATATATTTTCCTAGAAATATGCTAAAAACAATACCAAAACATTTATCAAATAAAAGTAAAATGGTAAAAGTTATTAGCTAGTCACTATTACACCAACAACCATCAACTATTCAAAGTCACTTTAATAAAGTGATTTGTGTGTGTCTTTCAATCAATCAATCACATCAATCAATCACATCACTCAAAGTGACATTTGATTTGACGCTTGATGTGACGAGTGATTTGACGCTTGATGTGACTTGCGTTGCCGCACTCGAATTCGAAATACGAATGCGCTCGCAATCACACTCGGGCTCGGTTTCGCTAATTCCTAATTAGCGAGTTTTCGTCGCGTCGTAATTAAATGATTACGCCTAGCGAATTCACTATTCACGTCGCTAACGAATTAATTCTAAATTAATTCGTTCACCCGAATTAAAATCCAATTTCAATTCCGCGTCGAAATCTAATTTCGTTTAATATATCGAATATATTAATTTACCGATTAATTCCAAATTAATCATTCTCTCTCTTAAGACGATATTTTATCCCAGATAAAATATCTCCGTAATTAATCCTAGATTAATTTTCTCTCTCTTCTATATAATCCCAGATTATTATGAGTGCGAGTTATGCGTCATCGGTGCATTATCGGGAAGCGACCCATGAGATCCCCGATAATTCGGCAGTAAATACGATCGTCGGAATATCCGAATCACGTACGTACCAATACTACGTTCTACGTTCTACACGATTTACGAGACAAGATCGGCTTCTAGCAAAGCACGAAGTCTATCCAATTCTCCGGTCATATTCTCTAAGAATATTTAGATCTATATCAAGCGTAGTATACCAAGTATCGTGTATATCGGCCCAGTATCGGATAGTCACGTGCTAGGGCTGGGGCTGATAAGTGTCTGCCCCGTCCGAAGCACATATCGGATGTCTGGTAACTAGTCTCTATAATCGGATATACATGACCTTGTCATAATATCCCGATGGCCGGCCAGCACTTAAGAGCACTAATACCGTATCCTGCGTGACATCATCTCCACTATGACTGGAGTGATACTTCGTCTTGACATTACACCCAATACTCTACGATTCTCAATATACCCAGCATTGGCGTACACAGAACCGGTTAGAGTCCTAGACGACCTCAACAAAAGTATACTGATTGTCGTAAGCATTAGCGGTGCAAGTCTCAGGTTAAGACCATACACCTACCCTGATTTCGGACTCCCATAGACACATAGTCATAATACCAATGGGATTCCGAGGGGTCTATCCAGAGCGAAGCTGTTTCCCGCCCACCATCGGTGAAACACAACCTCCTATCGCACTTGCATGAGTATCCAATACCAAAATATATGAGAACTATGCCGTTGTGCCCTCACAACGCGCAACAAGTGCAATACTAGCCTATTCCGCATTATCGATGTCCAGTCTCGATAATACTCCGGCTAGGGATATTTAATGATTAATCCTTCGTGGACTGATACTGTCTCATATCATCTCAATCCAGGAACTAATCATAGGGACCTCTCTTCATTTATACATCTATGGTGATCTAATCACAATGATGAGAGTGCAATTTCCTTGTCACATAGTTAATTTGTACAACAACACTATGATCTGTACAAATAGTGACGCTATGGGTCATGTTATCCAACACCTATTAATCCAACAAATCCACAACAATTTTTCTCAACAACAATCATCAAGAATTTGAACAATAAATTTACAATTTAATTTACCACAAGCTTTGCCATTGATTGAAACTTTTTTCCTCCAAGCTTTGAGTCCTTTCAAATCCCTTCTTCCTCCACCAAATTGAGCTTCCTTCTATCTCCACCAAATTGAGCTCCTCCAAGAACAAATCTTGGTGATCAAAAGGTGGTTTGATCACTCAAGAGTAGCAACCAATTTTTCCCCAAAATTTTAACTCTTAAACCCTAGGAAAAGAAAACTTCAAGAACAATAATCAACCCCTAACTCTTAAGGATTAATTATATGCTCATGATAATTATTTGGGTGACCTTTGGTGAGATATAGGCTTGATTTTGAAAAACAAAATTAATTCTTCTCTTGTTCTTTCGGAAAGCAGAGAGCAAAAGCAAGGAAAATGAAAATTGCTTTTTTTTTCGGCAGAGAGAGAGAGAAGAAAAATAAAAGCTCCTAGACTTTGTTGTTCTCATTTTCTTTTATATTACTTTTTGTTGGTCAACTGCAGTAGGTAAGTTGAGAAAGAAACCAAAAATCAATTTATTTATTTTCGGCAGAAGCAGTGAGCCAAAGAGGAAAAAACAAAGCAATTGTTTTTTCATTTTCTTTTTATTAATTAAAATTAATAAAATAAATCAAAGCCTTTCATTTTAAAACCATGGTTTAAGGGAATCTTTTCCCTACACCACATATTCAAAAAATTTAACTCAACCAAAGTTAAATATTAATCTCACCAACTTTAGTAACTAAGTTACATTTATGAATCATTTAGTTACTTTAACCAAATAATTCAATTTTGCTTTAATTAATTAATTGTATAAGCTAAGTAATTAATATTGTATATTAATTTAACAATTAAATTAATTCACAAAATAATTACTAATTTAATGTAAATCAAATTTACATTAATTATACAATACATTTATATCAACTCTTGATATAAAATTAATTAATTCAATTCATCTCATGAATTATCGGATTAAACAATTTAATCCTAAAAACCCAAAAATACTTTGTCAACATTTGACGAAATGTCGCCCTAGTGCTCAACGAGTAAACTTAATATAATGGAACTCTCTAGGCTCACGTTCGGTTGTTACGTATATATATACATATATATCTCATATACTTGTATACATATTTCATGAAGGCCTGCCCACCTACAAATCATGACTAAAACAATACGACCTCGAACCATACAAGTCGAGGTTAAAACGCTAATGTATAATCCATTCGTCATTAGCATTTCCAATTGAGTAAGGTTATAGTTATACTGTCAAAACCTTATCTACTCAATATATGAAACTTTTCATCCTTATATTCCATTAATAAATAATATAGCAAAACTATTTTTGAATATTATTTATAATGTTAAAGAAACAATTTCTTCAACAACTTTCGGCCAAAAGATTTCCGGAATATATTCTGAAAATTTCTGGAAACAAAATCCAACCATATGGACTGACGAATCCTCCTCATCTTAACACACACACCGATCTTCGTGAGCATCGGTCTATACCTAACTGCCATCCAGAGGTCAGACCATGAAAGGTCTCTGACATGCATGGTATCAGGCACAAAGGATCACTCACAAGACCACCGTGGTGTCTCAAGTCAAAGGACCACAATAACTACTCAACTTGAAAAGATAACTATTAACAGTTTTATGGAATATCTATTAGTCATCTTTTATGAATTTATTCAATATTCATTCAACTAATGAATATCTGCATTTCTATACGAACTTCCTTAAGCTCACAGTCTGTTGAGACAAACCATATGTCCATTACATATATAGACAATGAACTAGTCTTACCAATATAATGACCGACCCATGTCAATATATATATCTAGACTAGGAATAATTTATATTCGAGAGAATGCGTGATATTTCTCAACACCATTTGCAACTCTTGCAACTATATCACCATATGTAGTAACTCTCGGGTCTTTACTAAATTCATATAAGGTTCCGAGCGTAACTCGAAATCTCTAACTCTTAGAGTAATCTAACAATTAGATTTACATTATATAAATAAAGTAAGAGTTTTACCATATATAAAAATAAATAATCATGATAAAATAAATATTATATTGCATAAATATCAATATTCATACAAAAAGTGAATGGTGCTCGATCACCATTTCTAACAATTATAGTATTGGTGTTTATGTGATTTTATAGAGAATCAAGGGAAATTATCAGTTTTACACTGCAAGTTAGTTGAATGTCTGAAAATTTGACAACACTTGAAATTATTAATTTTCTACTTAATATCGTAAAAGTGTATAATTTTCCACCAAAAGTTACAAAAATACATCAAATTCACCCGAAATCTTGTAAAAATTTATATACTTTCCATCTTTTGAAACATCAAGTAGAAAAATGATAATTTAAAAAATATAATCATATTTTGGAATTTTCACCTAAAATAAAGTGGAAACGAGATAATTTCCCTAGAATCAATATTTCTTTTAATGTCTGAGAAAATTCGGTGTCGGTGTCACTGAAGAGTGACATTGTTTTAATGTCAACATGTTGTGTTTTTCTTACATTTTACGTGTTGATTTATCAACTTGAACATTTTAAATTTGTCACAGCATCTGCTCGATAACAATACCGATGTGGTTGTTGTCATAATTGAAGTTCTCCAAACACATGCATCATCCTTCACAAATCACAATCACAGCATCATCTTTCATACAAGTGTGATGCATTAAAGTCATTAATTGGTGAAAAAGCAGCTGTGGAATCCAACTTGAGTTCATATACATATTGTTTTTTGAGGTTGGATTGTTTTCATGTATCCTAAACCAAGTATAAATATATTCTATATTATTAACAACTCAGTACCAATTGGTGTAGCTATTCGTTAAATGTTTATTTTTATGGAATTAAGTTCTATTCGCTTTCGATTGTAATGAATCGTTCTCTTTCACTTTAAATCTTACCAAAATTTTATAGGATTGATGCCCTCAAGTCACACTCCATCAAGAATAGAATAAAGTTATTTTTATGTAATTAGCTGAAGCTGTGTTGGTTTTGCTAATATAATTTCGGTACCGTATCAAGAAAACGTTAAAAATCTAGATTATTAAACTTAAAACAGGTGCCATTAAATTTAAAATTTATCCTATATTAACTTGAAAATTAATACATTATCAACTTAAAATATTTCACATTCAACGCTAAAAAATTCAAGTTCAATGACCCTGATCAAATTCAATGGCTATCATTTCAACTTCAATGTACTATAAATGCCCAAAATTGTGTTCAAATTAAACAATTTAAGAAAAGCACATGTGAGTAATTAAAGGGCTAATCAGAATGAAGCATATGGGATAGTTCCTGAATTTATACTTTGCGTCACACATGAGGAGAATAAATCAATTATTTGCCTTCGTGTTACTCAAATTACATGCAAAGAGTTGTCAACGTTGATAATTGAAGATGAGGACGGTGGAATATGCATGCTTTGTCAGATTTTTTTTCCTTGAAGAATATGAATGACGCACTTAAGAGAAAAATCTTTGGTAAAACTCAATTAAACAATGTCTTGCAAGAAATATTAACCTAGACACTACAAGAATTATGGCTTTTAGCGTCCAAATATTTAGCATCGAAACAATATGCGACGCTAAAAGTTAGTTTTAGCGTCGAATATTCGTTTCGACGCTATATGTCATGTTTTTAGCGACGGAATAAAAAATCGACGCAGAATATTAATTTTTAGCGTCGAAATATAGTTTCGACGCTAAAAACAGACCTTTAGCGTCGAAAAATATTCGACGCTGAATAATTATATTATTGCAATAATTTTTGGTGCCAAAAATTGCACTATTAGCGTCGAAACACGGAGTCGACGCCAAAACTAACTTTTAGCGTCGAACATATATCGTCGCTAAAGGTGTATGAAGTTTCCACCGGCAAATCCTTGACTCTTTCGCGTCTAATTTACATTCGACGCTAAAAAGGAAACAATTAGAGTCGAATGTGAATAATCGACGCAAAAAAATAATACTTTTAGCGTCGAATATTTGTTCGACGCTAAAGAGTTATGAAGCTTCCACCGACAGTCCTTGATTCTTTCGCGTCTAAATTTAATGCGACGCTATATGTTTGATATTTAGCGGCGACAAAACGGTGTCGACGCTAAAAACGTATATAATTAGCGTCGATTTTGAATATTCGACGCCAAAAATAATACTTTTAGCGTCGAATATTTGTTCGACGCTAAAGAGTTATGACTTTCGCACCGACATAACTTGATTCTTTCGCGTCTAAATTTAATCCGACGCTAATTTTTTATATTTAGCGTCGAAAAAACGTTTTGCGACGCTAAAAATGGAACATGTAGCGTCGAAACAACATTTTCGACGCTAAAAACGGCAACAATTAGCGTCGAAATACTAAATGCGACGCTAAAGATAGATTAAAAAACAGAAGGTCGACACCCCTTCTCCCCCTTCTGTTTTTTCTTTCTTTCTTCTTCTCGTAAAAATCCTCTGAAATCTGAGAATTTCTCCTCTACAGCCTCACATCTCTCCTAAAAATTTTCAATAAAATTGTAATCAATTTCCAAAAAGGTAAATCTTCTTTCATATTTCTTTATTATTTTCAATTTTTATGATTATATATGTTGTTTATATGCTGTTTGTTAGTGATTTATGATTCATATATGTAGAGTAAGTATATTAATTAACAAAATAGAATTTTTCTGTAAACTATTTAATTAATTTATCAACCAAATATATATATATATATATATATATATATATATATATATATGCTTAAATTAAGTATTACTGAATTAGTAATGTTGATTCCAATGTAAAATGATATCTAATAATTATATTATTATATTTAGGTATTCTGCTGAAATGGATAAATTGGATGAGCTCTCTGGATAGATTGAGTGTTGAATATCGTAATGGAGTGTCTGAGTTTATGGAAGTCGCAAAACAACACATTGATGCAGAAGGTCGTGTTCGTTGTCCATGTGCAAATTGTTTGAATAGGAAAAGGAAGCGGTTAGATGAAGTTCATAATCATTTATACATGCCAGGAATATCACCCACTTACCGTACGTGGATTTATCACGGTGAGCAGTATCATTCTCAGTCACGGTTTTTTGATGTCGGCGAAGGGAGCAGTAGTTACAATCAACCTGCAAACGATGATATCGCCGATATTTTGCATGACTTACAAGGTCCACAACTTGGTCATAGTGTGTAGTGGCGACATGCCAGTGTTAAGTGGAAATGATCAAAATTTATTTAGTGAACTACTTGATGAGGCAAAAAAAATTCCATTCGAAGGTGCTGGAATGTCGATCTTGAATTTCGTTGTGAAATTATTACACATTAAAGTGATCAACAGAATGACCAACAAAAGTATCGATATGATGTTAGAGTTACTGGCCCAAATGTTACCGGTTGGAAGGGAATTGCCTAAGTCGTACTACGAGGCAAAGAAAATGTTGCGTGATCTGGGAATGGGGTATGAATCCATTCATGCTTGTAAGTTTGATTGTGTATTATTTCGTGCCGAGTATGAATCACTTGAACATTGTCCGATATGTGGTGAAAGTCGGTACAAAGTCCGTGGTATGGGGAAGAAAGTGCCTCAAAAGATATTGCGATATTTCCCTTTAACGCCCAGGCTGCAGAGATTGTTCATGTCACGACACACAGCGACTGATATGATGTGGCATCATGAAAAGAGATCGGTGCGGAGGGCATACTTAGACATCCTGCGGACGGAACCGAATGGAAGGAATTTGATGACATGTACCCCCGTTTCGCTGAGGACCCCCGTAATGTCAAGTTAGGTCTTGCCTCTGATGGTTTTAACCATTTGGGAATATGTACAACTCTTATAGCATCTGGCCCGTTATTGTCATTCCATATAACTTACCTCCATGGAAATGTATGAAGAATCCGTTCATGTTTATGTCATTGCTTATCCCTGGTCCACGTTCACCTGGTAAATATATAAATATTTACTTGAGACCATTGATCGAGGAGTTACAAACATTATGGAATGTGGGTGTGCATACCTATGATGCAGCTTCAGAGCAGTATTTTCAGATGCATGCCGCATTATTATGGACCATTAATGATTTTCCAGCCTATGGTTCATTATCTGGATGGAGCACTAAGGGATACATGGCATGTCCAGTTTGTGCGGATCATACACCTTCGCAACGATTACGGAATAAAATCGGATACACGGGGCACAGGAGATTTCTTGAGTCGAGTCATCCTTGGTGGAGGAGTAAATTATTTAACGGGCAACATGAACCTCAGAGTAAGCCCAGTCGATTGTCTGCATTTGACATACTTTGCCAACATCAACAGCTCAAAGACAGCACACCAGGTAAACATCCTAATAATAGAGATAAAAATCGAAAACGGTTACCTGAAGAGTTGAATTGGACAGGAAAAAGTATTTTCTTTGAGTTAGAATATTGGGGGACTCTGAGTTTGCGACATAATTTGGATGTAATGCATATAGAGAAAAATATTTGTGAGAGTTTAGTGGGTACACTATTCAATATTCCGGGTAAGACAAAAGACACTGTAAATGCTAGATTGGACCTACAAGATCTTAGAATTCGCAGTGAATTGCATTTACAAGACTCCTCTCGAGGTTTTATTAAGCCTCCTGCTAGTTATGTGCTCAATCAATCGGAGAGAAAATCATTATGTGATTGGCTGAAAATGGTTAAATTCCCTGATAATTATGCATCCAATATTGGGCGTTGGGTCAGAGATGATACAATAACGGGATTAAAGAGTCACGATTGTCATGTGCTGCTCGAGATTCTCCTTCCTGTTGGCATTCGACCTTATCTCCCCCCGAATGTATGCGACGCCGTACTTGATCTATGTGGCTTCTTTAAACAATTGTGTCAGAGGACATTAAGCACATCTGTTATTGACGACCTATATCCTAACGTGCCGAACATTCTGAGGTAAATATATCCTAACGTAAAATTTAACAGTTAATTGTTTTTACTATCTGGAATAATATTGAATTTATTTTATGTTTATAACAGAGTAGCACATGTGAGGTGCAATCATTTCCAGATTTTTTCCGTGTGACGCATTACAATGACAAGAATAAATGGATAAATGAAGAAGCCGAACGTTGCTATGTAAGTTTCAGTTTTTAAAATAAAATAATTAATATTATATATGTTAAATTTTTTTCTCAAATTCTAATATTAACTTATTTTTTGAAACAGAACGAAATGATGGAACTCCAACATCAAACTCAGGAGACAGGGACCGACCCCATACCAGATGAGCAGCTGTCGCAATTGGTTTTCAAGAATCAGACAGCTTACAACGTTGGTCTTGGCACTCGTAAGAAGCCAACGTCATCTGCACGCAATAGTGGTAATTCGGGCAATGTCTCTCTTCGAGACGAGTTAGTCACCACCAAAGACGACCTAGCCAGCACCCGAGACGCTGGCAACAGACTAAGGAGAAGCTACAACAGGTCACGGTGGACCACGAGAAGAAGATGGTGGACCACGAGAAGAAGATGGAGCAGTTGGAACAGCAACTGATGGCTTTCCGTCAGATGTTCGAGGCCTCAATGAGTCATGGTGCATCGGGCTCGATCGTCCCCCCATCACAGTAGCAATTAATTTTATATTTAGTTTTGTATAAACATTTTGAACAAATATATTTAATATAATATTTCTTTTTTCTAAAACAAATTTCAATATAATATTTCGTCATTAATTACATTTTTTTTCAACTAAATTAAATATTTTAGACCAAAAAATAAGTAAATTACTAATTTTTAAGAAAATAAATTATTTACTTTTAGCGTCGAATATTTCGACGCTAATAGTATACAAAATGTTCTTTTTAAATATATGTTAGCGTCGACTAGTTAAAAGTGACCTTTAGCGTCGAATATTTCGACGCTAATAGTAACAAACATGGTCGCTATAAAGCTTACATATAATACTTTTTAAATATACTTTAGCGTCGACATTTTTCGACGCTAAAGTTTGAATTTTTGCGTCGATATATTTCGTCGCTAATAGTAAAAAACATGGTCGCTATAAGCTTACATATAATACTTTTTTAATATACTTTAGCGTCGACACCTTGCGACGCTAAAAGTTTAAATTTTTGCGTCGATATATTTCGTCGCCAAATATACAATTAGCGTCGAAAATTTAACTTTAGCGTCGAAATAAATTGGACGCAGAATACTGTTTTTTAGCGTCGCAGTTAATTATTTCGACGCTAAAAGTGGTTTTCGTCGACATTTTATCGTCCATTGTTGGCGTCTAATTTTTTCGACGCTAAATATCATTTGCGTCGAAATAGTAAGTTATGGCGTCGAAACAATTCGACGCTAAATGGTCTAATTCTTGTAGTGAGAGCAGGTTAATTTAAATTTTAGAAAAAAAAAAAATACACACTTCCACATTTCCCTCGGAGATCCCACGCTGAAAATTAGTTTATTTCTTTTTGGAAGTATTCCAATTTGTTTTGTTACTCTTTTAGCAAGGTTACTCTTTATTTTTGTTGAATAACCACTTGTCACCTAATAGGCACACAAAGGTAAAAATTATGTTCAAGATTGCTCTCGTTTAGCCCAAAACTTATTATTATTATTATTATTATTATTATTATTATTATTATTATTAAAAGCACACCGAACCGAACAAAACCGATCTGATAATTAGAAATAATTACATTATTTTGAAGAAAACCAAACGATTTTAATATATATATATATATATATATTGTAACTATACTGAAGTGAACCGTACCCACCCCTAATTATGGGATAATCGTTATCATCTACATCATTCCAATCCTCTACACAGAACATGCATCTTGGGTATGTCATGTATCTTAAGTGGACATCCAATGGACCCGTATGCACCCACAACGTCAAGCAAACCTTGGCACTAACATACAAATTAGGCCTAACTAATTACCAAAAGATTAGTCTAATAGATAGGATTGGCCAACATTTATATAAACACTTCCTGATAATTAAACTTATATGATATGGGATTTTAAAAGTTTTCGTTGGATTGTAAAAATACTCCCTTATGTAAAATCTCATACACCCAAAATGTGCAACTATTAAAAAAAAAAAGCATAACCATGATTCAGTTTTGTTGATTAGGAATTTTAATATGCATCGATCATTCAATAAAATTTTCACTAATATACAATCAATAGAACATAAACAAAAGAGACTTAAAAAAATCTAAAAATAGTTGAAGAGGATATAAAAACTAGAACCAAGTCGAGTTGCCTACGTCCTTAAGAAAGTATTAGCATCGTCTCGGTGTTATTGTTTGTGGCTAACGTTCTCCCAAGATTACTTGGTTGCTTTTTATAGAAGGGGCACTTCTGTTGATGGTGTTTTCAGGCACTATGACATTTAAGGCAGCACGACGAGGACATAAGGGTAATTTCCTGACTGGTTGAGATCATCAAAGCCGACCCGACCACAACATGTAAAGACCGACCACTTTGGTTCGGATGACCGAGCACTATAAGGTCGGCAGAAACACTCTCAGCATAAAAGATTTTCATGACAGACCTCATGAAGACCGACCAGATGGCGAGACGTGTTCAAGATGACGACACCCTATTCTTGCGGATAAGATAAAACGAATTATCCTACTCTCACAAGGAAATGAAGTCAGAATCCGAAAAGGGATAAGAAAAGAGAAGGGAATATCGGACTAGGAATCCTTGCAAAGAGAGGAGACTAAGTTCAATTAGGATTTCTTATGCAAATAGGAGTCTGATTTCTGTGTTATTATAAATAGGAGGGCATAGTATGTGTAAAGATCATCATCAAAAAATTAGTGATTAGAATCATCAAGCTCTGATTTGTAAAAAAAAAAAAGAGACCTGAGAAGCGTGTTGAAGTAATAAAAAGTACCATCCTGTTCCTGTCCGTGGACGTAGGTCGGATCCAAAATCCACCGAACCACGTTAAATCTCTTTGTCGATTGGTGTGTTTATCTGTCTCTCGCTAAATTTGCTTTTGGTCCCCCATAACCAAACAAATTCACCGTTGAAGGAGGATTACCTCGGAGGTGATATTCCCGTATTACCCTGAGACCAAAATCAGCCGTCAACAGTTGGCGCCGTCTGTGGGGAACTCAACAAAAAGCAACTCGCGTAGTGAGACAATGGCGGAAGACGGAAACCACCAACCATCAGGGAGCTCGGCTGCAGATTGGATGGAGAAGATTGAGGAGAACCTTAGGAAAAAAGGGAGGGGGAAAGCCAAAAACTCTGTTAAAACCATAGTAGACCGGTTTGGAAAGGATAGAAGGAGCACACAATGGAAAATTCGAGGCCGGGACTAGCCGACGAAGGAACGACATAGCAGAAGGAAAAAGAATTGTCGATACAAGTGAAGACGACAGACCCCGGAGGAGGGAACCCTACAGGGTGAGATCCGTGGGAATGCAGAGAGATTCCCAGACCGAGGATACATGGGAGGAAGAGAGATGACAAATCGTCACCAGACTCCTCCTACGATAGCCCTCACAACACCCGGAGAAGAGGGAAAAGAATATAATGAAAAAGTACGAGAAGATACCGACCCCGAGAAGCACCATTCCCGAGATAGCAGAAAGAAAAGAAACCACAGGGGGCGGCATGGAACCAAAGACAGCAGCATGAAATCTTGGTTACGGGAGGAGCTGGTCAAATGGGGAGTATACCCCAATGCAGACAGAGGGGATGTCCAGGACGGCAAAGATGAGTCCCCCCTCACAGAAGAAATAAAATCAAGAGAAATTCCCAAAAAGATTCAGCATGCCGACCATGACACCATACAAGGGCCATACCGATCCCAAAACCCACATTGAAGGTTTCATCCTACTAATGGAGGGTACACAAGGGTAACAGGGGACGCCATCTGCAAAGTGTCCCCTTAACTCTAGCCGGACCGGCCATTCTATGTATGTATAGAAGCCGCCCCAAGAAGCATCAGCAGCTTCGCACAACTCAGAAAGTCATTCATACGACACTTCAAGGGGGCTTGGTCCCCAGAAAGACAATTGGAGAACTAAGGCTTATGAAACAAGGAGGCGATGAACCTTTGAAGATATTCATTGAAATATACCCAAATATGGTACTCGAAGTCGGAGGGTATGAATCCCCGAGGCCCTGGAAAGCTTGAAGCTTGAAGGGAGCCTTGAAAGTCGAGAGGTTATGGCCCACCTAAGGATCCAAGACACCCCGGACTACGCAACCGCCCTGGAGGTAGCCCGAAAAATTCGTTTTATTAGAGAAAGAAGAGAAAGTATCCCGAAAAGGGAAACACCATCAGAGAAAGGACCACAAGAAGAGGGCGCCCCCCGCCACAGTAGAAAGAGAATCCAGAAGACCACCCCCGAAACACAAGGAGTTCAAACCACTGCACCGAGACAACCAAGAGAGAAGGGCGCCGACCCAAGTAAACCATGTGGTCGGGGAGGATGCGTACATTCCCCTAAAGAAACCACTGGGACAAATTGTCATGGAGATCCAGGGGAAAGGCCTCTTAGTAGAACCCGACCAAAGAAGATTCCCCCCGGACAAAAGGAACCAAAAGGCTTATTGCGTGCACCACAACTCCAAAGGACATGCAACAGACGGATGTAAAAATCTGAGAGAACAAATGGAAGATCTAGCACGAAACGGGTATCTGAACAAATACATTGACCACGAGGTCATGACGGCTAGACAAAGAGCACGTGGCCGCCAAATCAACTGAAAAAAAGGGCAGTTTTGTCCCCGAAACATGAATAAAAAACCTTCTCTTCTCAAAAAGGTCCTCGTCCACTTTCTTAAAACATAAATAGAAAGACTTACTCAAAAAAAAAAAAAACACCGGGGACAAACTCAGCGGCTAATACAAAAAGAAACGACCAAGCACTAAGACCTGATCGGCTCGGGGATGGACTTTGTTCCGCCAAGGCCACTCAGTTATTCAGCTCGGGGTCGGGTTACGTCCCACCGAGTCATGCTCATTGGTCTAGGGACGGGACATTCCCCCAGAGCCAATACCTATTTCAGCTCGGGGTCGGGTTACGTCCCACCGAGTCATGCTCATTGGTCTGGGGACGGGACATTCCCCCAGAGCCAAGTACCTCTTTCAGCTCGGGGTCGGGTTACGTCCCACCGAGTCATGCTCATTGGTCTGGGACGGGACATTCCCCCAGAGCCAAGTACCTCTTTCAGCTCGGGGTCGGGTTACGTCCCACAGAGTCATGCTCATTGGTCTGGGGACGGGACATTCCCCCAGAGCCAAGTACCTCTTTCAGCTCGGGGTCGGTTTACGTCCCACCGAATCATGCTCATCGGTCTGGGGACGGGATATTCCCCCCAGAACCAAGTATCTCTCTTAGCTCGAGGTCCTCGGAAATATTCAGGGACATACTCGATGCATAAGATCCATGAGAAGCATAGCACGGGGAGGGAGGGATGATACCCATGTGGCGATTGCCTACTCCAGTGTTACCGAACATGAGGAGGAACATGCCTTAATGTGTCGAACACTCCTATTTGATCCTCACGTACCCGATGTAATGGATCTGTGGGAAAGCATAGCACGGGGGATAATGATGCCCCGTGACGATTGCTAGCTCCAGTGTTATCGGGCCTAAGGAGGAATATGCCCTTGGTATCCCGGACACTCTTTGATCCATTCATCATCCGGATCCGCTATAGACACAGCACGGGGATGCGTTATGCCCCTGTGGCGTGTGCCTGCTCCAGCGTGGTAAGGAGGAGCCCTCACACAATACACAGGCTCCCCAGTGAACCGACGTGTAGAGGATGTGCCCTTACCATTCAAACGCTCTTCTGACCCGAATCCTGGTTCGCCGGGACACTGAATTGAAAGATTCAGAATTATGTTTTGGAGACCTCAGACGGGACGCTGTTTTGAGGCATCCTGTTGTGTTTATGCTTGCAAAAAATGTTTTTTAGGATAGGTGCTAAGTCACCCCCACCTTTCAATTTTATTTTCCAGAATCTTGTTTTTGTTTTCGCCGGCCTGGCAGAGGGACGCCCATGCCAGATTCGGTAGGGTTTCAAAAGGTTAATTCACTCCCTTCTGAATAAGTCCCACTTGATTAATCGGCTCGGGGTTGGTTGGATTCGTTCCGCCGATGCACTTGATTAATCGGCTCGGGGCTGGATTTCATTCCGTCGAGACCACTTTGTCTTTTTCAGCTCGGGGTCGGGTTACATCCCACCGAGTCGGCTTCTTTGGACTGGGGATGTAACATGTAACATTCCCCCAAAGCTCTAAGGTTTCTTTCAGCTCGGGGTCGGGTTACGTCCCACCGAGTCGGCTTCTTTGGAGGGGATGTAACATTCCTCCAGAGCCAAGTGTTTCTTTCAGCTCGGGGTCGGGTTACGTCCCACCGAGTCGGCTTCTTTGGACTGGGGATGTAACATTCCCCCAGAGCCAAGTGTTTCTTTCAGCTCGGGGTCGGGTTATATCCCACCGAGTCAGCCCTTCGGACTGGGGACGTAACATTCCCCCAGGTCCAAGTGACTTTCTCAGCTCGGGGTCGGGTTACGTCCCACCGAGTTAGTTTTCTTTGGACTGGGGAGGTAACATTCCCCCAGAGCCAAGTGTCTCACTCAGCTCGGGGTCGGGTGGTTACGCCCATCCGGCTCATGATTAAACCTCGAAGGGTCTCAAAACGTTCGGATAAAAGGAAGCATAAAAAAAATAGAAAGAGATAAGAAAGACACAATATATATACATATATACAAGTTTGAATTGTTATTACAAAAAAAAAAGTTTAAGTATACATAGGGCCCCGGTCGGGTTACCCTTTCTCATTCAGCCCTCACAGGGGCATGAATCTTTCCTCAGCCGGCTCAGATGGCGGGAGGATCGGCTCGACCTCAGGGGGAGGAACAGCTGCTTCATCCTCGGCAGCAGGGAAGACCTCTGCTTCAGGAATAGGGGGAGGGATCTCATGACAATCCTCGCCGGGGGCAGGAACATCAGGTAATCTTTCTTGAGAAACCCCAGAAGCCGGAACAACCGAAACCGGGGCGGGATCCATCACCTCCTCGGAAGGAGTAGGAAGCCACTTCTGGAATTCCTCCTCAGATATATCCCCCTTGCAAAAGCTGATGGCCGCATAAATAGGGTCCATGTTCAGACTTGGCAGCACCATCGGTATTAGATCAGCACAATCACCAACCCCCTCAAGACGGATGGCCTCCTTCTCGGCCTCAAGATCGGCCTCTCTCTCCTCAAGCTCGGCTTCTTTCTTCTCGAGATCGTCCCGGGCCCGCGCCATTTGTCATCATTGGCCTTCAATTTGGTTTCAACACTGGCCACCTTCGCCTTCAAAACGCCAATCTCGGATTGGGCAGCTTTCAAGTCCTCCCGAGCATTGTCGGCAAGCTTTCGCTCCAGCGCAGCAGCAGCCTTAAGAGCCTTATTAACTTTGAAGTTCTCAATGGCGGTCGCCTCGTGATTCTTTATCACCTCCTCCCGGTCGGCCAGTTTAGCTTCCACTTCTGTAAGACGATTCTGAAGCCTCTGAGCCTGACCACCCTCGGACAACAGACTCAGAAGAAGGTCTTTGTTCTTGGCCATAAGGTAAGTAGCCTGCACAAAAAATAAAAAAAGGGGGTCGAGATATGATATGAAGAAGACCGAGAACCAAAATCAAAAAAAAAAAAAAAAATGAATAAAACTACCTTTGCCATTTGAGAGCTCATCTCGGTCACCACACCTTCCGGAGAGATATCCTCATATCTCGAAACCTCCCTCGGGGGAATCACCTCGGCCAATTCATTGAAAACCGGTACTAAATGGGAAGTAGCCTCCCGGATGCCTTCTCTCAAGTCATCCACCCCGAGGATCACGGAACCCTTGCGCTTCTTAGAAGAGCCCCATAAGACTTCTTCCCCCGACGGGCATCCTGCTTCTTGCCCTGCACAGGCTCCTCCCCCTCCAACTCAGCCTCCTCAGCCCCAAATTGACGCCTCCTTTTCCTAAGAGGCTTCGGCGGACTGACCAACCGAGCAGACCCCGATGACTGCACACCAGGAGAAGATGGATCACGAGTAGCCGTTTAAAATTTCCTTTGAGGTGCTCTCCCAACCGCGACAGATTCAACCGGTGCCCGGGAAGTTCCAGTTTCAGCATGACCGGCCTTCTTCATAGTGCCAGCCAACTTGTCAAGAAACTTAGGCCTCTTTGACATACCTACAAAAAAGGGGTAAAGGAAATCAGGACCCGAGCATATAATAAAGACATCAAACACACGATAAACAAACAGGGAAGCCAAACTAAAAAGCCAGCAGACATCTACCTATCCGACCTGTGACCTCCGAAGGGATCGCCCGGATAAGGCCCGACCCAACAAAAGCCGCATCATTAACCAATTCCCTCCAGTGAGCGGCATACCGACGAGCCCAGAATACTCGCTGCCGGACCTGGTGGGAAACTTTGGGAGCATCCCTCCAACAGGCTAGGAAGAATAGAAGAAAAAGGGTAAGAATCCAAACAAAGAAAAGATAAAGGAAATAGAAGCTAAAAGGTCGGTCTCCTAACCTCCCGCCCTGAAGATATCCGGTACCAAGATCTCCCATTCATCCGACCTCAGGGTCCGTCCCCAATCCCCAGTGGCCCAGAACCAGAGATCTTTGAATTTCTTATTGGAGTCAGGCAGCTTCTGGACGACGTTTAACGAACTATTATAAGCGGAAAGGTAGTACCAACCATGATGAGCCTTTGGGTTGGCCTTCAAACGGTATACCCTCTTCACCTCTTCAAATGAAGGCTCGCCGAGTCCTGCCCGGTGCCAAGCTACATACAACCGGCCAGAATCCTCCAACTGTTTAGACTCAACTGACAGGGGGCGATCTCCATCTCGGCCAACATCCAAGAAAAAATAAGGTTGAATCGGCAGCCGCAAGCCCACACTCAAAGAAGGCAGGAAGAAGTGCACCGAGCCCTCGTCAGGTTGGCTAGCGCGAACCATAAGACCGGGAACTTCAAGGGCGATATCTATAGGAATGTTATATCGCAGTCGAAGAAGGGCGAGGTCGTCCTCAGTTATTTTGGAAGGACGGTTCATATCCAGAGCCGACGAGCCGAGTTCACCGGCTCTGGGTCCTTCCGAGGAACCCTCTAATGATAGGAATCTTGTTCGACCTCAGAAGGAGTAGGGGTAGTGTCAAGGTCTTCTACACTAGGTGCCCCCGAGCCGAGGAGAGCTCCTCAGCAGGGGAGTTGAGGTTTTTAGCAGGCTTTCAGGGGGAGAAACTACTGTCAGACATCCATGACACCCAGAAAAACAAAGAAGGAAGGGGAAGTCAGTCTATAGCTAAAAGAAACTACTCACGTTTTCATGTTAGCTAAACAGGTGGTCTCTAAAGTGCCCTAAGGCAAAACCCAGCAAACCATAAATCTTTCCCTAGCAAACACTCAAAAATGAACAGCAAACACAGATTCATAAACACAAAAAAGGAAGAGGTCGTTCAGAGGACTTACTTGTTCTTCTCGGAAAAAGCAAGAGGTTGTGCGGTACGGTTGTGCCCGTTCCTTATGTTCGCAGCAAAGAAAAAGAGAAAGCCTGCGGTTGAACTTCGAGAACACGGAGTTGGGCGAATCACGGAGATGTTTTCAGGAAAGAAGGAGAAATTGCCGAAAAAAGATGGAACAGTGAAAGCCTCGCCTTCTTATAGTCATGGAAAATACGCTCGTGACCGTTGGATCTAAGGGAAGAACCCGGATGAACGCCAGGTGTCGACTGCAAAAGAGGTCTCCCAAGTTTAAACAGACGGCTGAGATCAGCCCACTGTGAAGACGCCTCTACACGGTCGATTCGTTCCCTTTTTGGCGGGAACCCGGCGGATGTTTGACAAGTGTCGAACTTAGAAGAAACCCTAAAGTTGATTTGATAGGCATTTAAGCGGACGTGACTGTTGCGTGTCTCAAGACAAAACGCTTGAAAAGAGGCAACAAAACATTTCTCGACACCGACCGACCTCCAACAGAGCAAAGCAAGAAACACCTTCTTTATATAGTTCCCGGCACCAACTTGCACGCTTGTTGGAACCGAGAAACAGGGACAGATGTTGATGGTGTTTCAAGCCACTATGACATTTAAGGCAAGCACGATGAGGACATAAGGGTAATTCCTGACTGGTTGAGATCATCAAGCCGACCCGAACCACAACATGTAAAAGACCGACCACTTTGGTTCGGATGACCGAGCAACTATTAGGTCGGCCGAAAGAGAAACAGTTTCAGCATCATAGATTGTCATTGGACGAACCTCATGAAGGACCGACCAGATGGCGAGCTTTGTTCAAGATGAGACACCCTTATTTTGCGGATAAGATTTTAAAACGAATTATCTACTCTCACAAGGAAATGAAGTCAGAATCCGAAAAGGGATCAGAAAAAGAGAAGGGAATATCGGACTAGAATCCTTGCCAAAGAGAGGGCGAGGAGGACTCAGTTAAAGGATTTCTTATGCAAATAGGCGTTGATTTCTGTGTTATATAAATAGAGTGTTAGACATTATGACCCATAGCGTCACTGTTTTGTAAATGATATTGTATTATTGTACAAAATTAACTATGTGATAATGAAATTGCCTTTTGCCGTTTTGTAATTTATTTACTTTGATATAAAATGGCGAAAGTCCATATGATTAATTCCGTATTGAGATGATATGAGACAGTATCAATACATAAAGGTTTAAATCATTAAATATCCCTAGTCGGAGTATTATCGAGATCGGACATCGATAATGCGGAATAGACTAGTATTGCACTTGTGCATGTTGTGAGGGCACAACGGCATAGTTCTCATATATTTAAGTATAGGATACTTATGCAAGTGCGATAGGAGGTTGTGTTTTACCGATGGTACGGAAAACAGCTTCGCTCTGGATAGACCCCGCGGAATCCCATTGGTAGTATGTCTGCGTGTCTATGGGAGGCCGCATCAGGGTAGGTGTATATGGTCTTAACCTGAGACTTGCATCGCTAGTACTTGCGACAATAGGTAAACTTTGGTTTTGGTGGTTGGGGGACCTTAACTGGTTCTGTGTTCACCTCTTCTGGGTTTATCAGGAATCGTAGTGCACTGGGTGTGATGTCAAGATGGAAGTGTCACTTCAGACATATGGAGTTGATGATCACGCAGGATACAGAACTAGTGCTCTATAAAAGGTTGCAACCGTCGGGACAATATGACTAGGTCAGTATTGCCCGATTTAAAGAGACTAGTTGCTTGATGTCCGATATATGTTTCGTACGGGGCAGACACATTTCCAGCCCCAGGCCTAACATGTGATCGTCCGATACTGGATCGATGTACGCAATACTACGGTATACTACGCTTGATATAGATCTAATATTCCAGTAAGAATATTTCTGGAGAATTGGGTAGGCATGGCGCTTTGCTAGAAGCCAACCTTGTCTTGTAAATCGGTAAAAAAACGTAGTACGAGGTACGTACGTGTTTGGATTATCCAACGACCGTATTTACTGCCAACATATCCGGAGATCTCTTGGGTCGCTTCCTGAAGATTCACCTATGATGTTTGATTCGAACTTTATTAATCTTGGATTAATAACGGAGAAACTTTATCTTGGATAAAATGCCTTATTAGGAGAGAGAGAGAGATCGATTAATCTGGAATTAATCGATAAAATAATATATTCGATATATTATTAAACGAAATTAGATTTCGACGCGGAATTAAAATCGGATTTTAATTCGGGCAAACGAATTAATTTAGAATTAATTCATTAGCGAACTGAATAGTAATTTCGCAAGGCGTAATTATTTAATTCACGTCGCGACGGAAATTCGTTAATTTGGAATTAACGAAACCGAGCCCGAAAGTGCTTGCGGACACATTCGTATTTTGAATCGAGTGATATCCGCAAATCACATCGCGATATCTCATTACTTAATACGAATAGATAGTGAATGTATCTAGTCACCTTTGAGGGATGATGCATTGTCTCTAATCTCAAAGTATGGTAATGATAGCAAATGATGGATTCATTTTTTGGAGGGAAAGCCATGCACGGTTTGAAGGATTTTTTGCATTAAAAAATTCTTTTGGTATTAGATATCACTTCACTTTTCATTTTCCTTGGTCATTCACGTTTTTGGCATGCAAAGGGAAAAAAAATAAAAAAAGTGAAACACTCTCCTCTCTTCCTCTCTTGCTCACGCCGTGAGCTGCACCAACAAGGCAGAAAATTGTTTTCTCATTCTCCATTTTTGCTAGCACAAGCAAGGAATCAAAGGAGGTGATAGGGAAACCACCTTGGAGCTTGGAATACACAAAGCTTGGAGCTTTCAACTCTTTTCTCCTCTTGGCCGAAACTTCAAGGATCTTGGAGCTTCAACCTTTGTTCATCTTTTCATCACAAAAGCTTTGTAAGTATGATTCCGCCATGCTTCAAGTTTATTATATATATTCATTTTGTTGTATTTCATAAGCTTAATCTTTCCTTGGGACTAATTATAGTAACCAACAATGGTATCATTGAGCTATGTTTAAGCATGAAATATATTAGGTTAAAATTTGGGTAAAATTGATTGAAGCATGTTCTTGTGAAATTTGATGAATGAGTATGCTTACATGTATATAGAATGATATTATATGGAATCAATTTTGAGAAAAATGCATTGGATGATTTTTCCCCAAAAATGTAACCTTGGCCGAATGGGTATGAACATTGGATGTGTTGGAATTTTTTGTGTACAAGATCATTGGATGACTTAAAACGTATACGGGACGTAGATTAGTGATTCAATCGGATTGAAAAACAAATCGACACAAAAATCTCACTTGGCCGAATACTAATGGACATGAAAATGGACTTGATTTTTGTTCAAATTAATGTTGGACATATGTTTTGAACAATAGATGATTAATAAATTAAATTGGTATTTTGAAATATTTGGTTTAATGTATTAATCTTGGTTTTACACTTTAATTAATTGAATTTTAAAATTTGGAATATTGAAATTTAAATTAATGGGCTTAATTGTTAAATTGGGCTTGTAATATTATATTTGGGCATAATGGGCTTGGTTGGGCCAAGTAGATTTGGGCCAAAAGGATTGGATCCAATTTGGGCCTAAATCACTCCATTAAGTCCAAATGTAGTATAATGGGCTTTAAAGTTTAATTGGGCCTTATGGGCTTGAAATTGGTTTTGTGGCATTTAAGGGTGATTCCTTATTTGGGCTTGGTAATTGGGTTTGACCCACATTGACCAAAGCCCAAGCCTTAATAAATCAATTGAAAGCCCATCGGACTTTAATTAAACAAACATTGGATGTTAGTTGGGCTTTGAGACCCAATTAGATTAGATTTAGAATCTAAGTCTTTAAAGCACATTAAAAGTGTAAACATTTAATTTGGAATTAAATAATTGAATTAGTATTGAATACGAATTAAATTAGATTTAATAAGTAGTTCGATATAATTCGTAAATTCGTACCTTATGTACTTATTCTCAAACGAGTTGGACTCGCGCAAAATCAAAACCGTTGTTTGAACATTGGATGATCATTTAAACAAAGACTAATTATTGGATTAGATTTTGGTTGTAAAAGCATGTCTTGTTTGAATATATATGTATGTGATGAATGAATAGTGTATATCGGATGGATATTAGAAGGGAAAGGGTAATTTTAGAAATTATTGTAAATTTAGAATTTATAAATTGGACCTGCGTGTCCAGCCTTATCTCTTTTATCTCTTTGTATTCTCTTCTCACCTAATTCCCCTCAATGCAAATGAGGTTTCTCTTATTGTATTATGTAATTGGGTAGTAGTAGAATAGTGCTAGCGGGGAGAGGAAAGGGAGTGATTTGTTCTAGGAACAAGTTGTGTTTATATCCATCCGTATATCACTATTAATTTACTTTACGCGCTTTATGATGTTTTAGAAGCATGCTTAAGGGTGTATGTTGATGAGACCTAACAAAGATAATAAATTGGTTGCCAATTACGCAAAAATCCCTCAATCTATATTAAGCGATTATCCTTCCATTGAATGATTCTTGTTCAAGATCCGATTGGCATTGGTTTGTTGGCCAAAGTCAAGACCTTGTCAATTAGGATGTACTTGAATCATGAGAGTTTTGTTCCACATCGGTGTCTTGTCCAAGTTGTGATTTGTTGGCCAAAGTCAAGATCACTTCTTGTCCAACGACATTGATTACGAAACTATCCTTGTCAATGGGTCCCGCTTAACTGGAATCATTAGGTTTGTTGTGCCAAAGCCAAGGCCTAGATGATTCGGAGGATATGGTTAGAAAATGTATTAGATACATTGGCATACGCAATATGTTTAGGACTTGGATGTCCACCTAACCGGATCTAGGAATTGGATTGGATCCAATTGATCTGTGAGATCTACCTAGTTAAATAGCATACAGCTTGTTGGCCAAAGTCAAGGTTGTGTGTTATTTAACGGGATCCTAGCCCACTAGGAAATAGGATTTCCCGAGTTCTCAACAGAGGGTTAGAGACTTGATGAAAATAGTGGGAGGCTAGTATGTGAATTTGCAATTTCATTCAGATACTTTGCCTTACGCGTTCTTCAAAATTATTTCGTCTATTTATTATAATTAGTTGGACTAATACATTGTTATTTTTTTGTAACAGTTTGACTGTACCCATTTTATCGTTAACTAGATAGTTGGACTATCGTAGTTGAGATGGCTAGCAAGGTAAATGTCCGAGACATCATCATGGGTGACAATGTCTTTAAGGGGACAAACTTCGCTGATTGGGAAATGAACCTGAGGATAGTCCTTGGGGCTGAGAGGATGCTGTATACTATACAAACACCTCTCCCGCCTAAGCCCACTGACCCACTTGAGCTGGAGTTATGGAAAACTCACAGCAATGATTGTGACACAGCTCAGGCTATTATGTTAGCTTCTATGACTCAACACTTTCGTCGCCAGAATAGGGACTTGGATCCTTATAATATGATGGCTAGACTTCGAGATCTCCACCGCTCCAACAAGCGGATGGAAAGAGTTGGTAGAGGTGAAGAAACTCTTCCGCGCCCGAATGACTGAAGGCGCATCAGTTGAGGCCCACGGGGCTCAAATGATCGCCGATATTGATGAGTTGGCCAATATGGGAATAGTCTTGGAGGCTGAGCTGACTGTGGATTTGATCTTACAATCGCTTCCCGATACTTGGAAACAAATTATAATCAACTATAAGTTGATGGACACGGATGACTCTCTTGGAGAGCTGTTATCCGTCTTGAAGGAGTCTGAAAAAGAACTCCTAAAAGGGGGCAAGCGCGAGGCGCACTATGCATCGACCTCTCAGGGGCCAAAGGCTGGGCTTAAGGCAACTGGAGGGGTGAGGAAGAGGAAACATAAGAACAAGGGTAAAGGCAAGTCGACAAAAGCTTCTGGGAAGCCAAGGAACAAATCTCAAGATGTCTGCCTCAACTGCGGCAAGAAGGGTCACTGGAAACGTGACTGCCGAATGGGCAAGGGACACAAGGAGGATATCAAGGCAGGCAAGGCACCAGCCTCTGGTATGTTTGTTATTGAAATAAATATGACTACTTCTAGTCTTAAAAATTGGATTTTTGATTCTGGTTGTGCTGCTCATATTTGTACTGATTTGCAGGATCTGCAGAATAGCAGGATGCTGGCTTCAGGGGAGGTTGACCTACGAGTCGGAAACGGAACACCAGTTGCTGTTTTGGCTGTAGGGACTTTTGTTTTGGAACTGCCCTCAGGGCATGTACTTAAACTTTTGAACTGTTATTATATACCTAGTTTAACTAGGAATATATATCTGTATCTTTGTTAACCCAGCATGGGTACACTTTTGTATTTAGAAACACTGGGTGTTATTATATAAAAATGATGCAGAAATTTGCACTGTTGTTGCAAATAATGGTCTTTATATTTTGAATGTAAATGAATCTCCTAAACACAAAATGACAAACAAAAGGCTCAAAAGGAGTAATCTAAAAGATGAAGCTTACATGTGGCATTGTCGTCTAGGACACATTAACAAGACTCGCATATCCACACTTTCGAAGAGTGGGTACTTGGACGGATTTGATCCTAATTCATATGATGTCTGCGAATCTTGTCTTTTAGGCAAAATGCCTAAATCACCTTTTAGCGGTAAAGGTGAACGTGCCACAGAACTGTTAGCCCTCGTTCATAGTGACGTATGTGGGCCCATGTCTAGCCAGGCTAGAGGTGGATATCGATACTTCGTAACCTTTACGGATGATGCATCACGTTACGGTTATGTGTATCTAATGATGCACAAGTCGGAAACCTTTGAGAAATTCAAAGAGTTTCGACACGAAGTTGAAAAACAAACAGGCAAGAGTATTAAGACATTACGGTCGGACCGTGGTGGCGAATACTTAAGTTATGAGTTTCAAGATTACTTGAAAGAACATGGTATTCTTTCACAGTGGACTCCTCCTGGAACACCGCAATTAAACGGTGTGTCTGAACGGAGAAACAGAAACCGTACCTTGTTAGACATGGTAAGGTCAATGATGAGTCGCACTGAGCTACCAATATCCTTCTGGGGATACGCATTAAGCAGTGCAATACTTATTTTGAATAAGGTTCCGTCAAAGTCTGTTGAACAGACTCCATACGAGATATGGACAGGAAGGAAACCGGGTTTCTCTTTCCTGAAGATTTGGGGTTGCTGGGCATATGTTAAACGTTTGGAAGGTACCAAATTAGAACCCAAATCAGATAAATGCCTTTTCGTAGGATATCCTAAGGAAACCAAAGGATATTACTTCTATCACCCGCAAGAGAACAAAGTATTTGTTGCTCTACATGCATTTTTCCTTGAAAAGGAATTCTTAGATGCAGTGGTAAGTGGGAGGAAAGTGGAGCTCGATGAAAATCGTGGTGATACTGTTCCTGGCAATGAATCAACGACGGAACATGAACAGACCATCCGGGATGAGTCTGTACCACAACCTTCATATACACAAGGACCGCGTAGGTCGGAGAGAGTCAGGACAGTACCTGAGAGGTATGGGTACCTGATCTCGCCTCATGTAGATATTAATCTTATTGAGGATAATGAACCGTCTACGTATGAGGAAGCAATACAAGATATTGATTCCGCTTTATGGCAAGAAGCCCTGAAGTTTCTGATGCACCAGGTGTAAACCTATTGGATGCAGATGGATCTTCAAGAAGAAGACCGACATGGATGGCAACGTGCAAACATACAAAGCTAGGCTTGTAGCAAAGGGGTATCGTCAACAATATGGTGTTGATTATGACGAAACCTTCTCACCCGTTGCCATGATTAAATCCATTCGGATAATGCTTGCAATAGCTGCATATTTCGATTACGAGATATGGCAGATGGACGTTAAAACCGCTTTCCTTAACGGAAACCTTTTGGAGGATGTTTATATGCAACAGCCTGACGGTTTTATCGTACCTAGACTTGCAAACAAGGTTTGTAAGTTAAATCGATCCATTTATGGATTGAAGCAAGCATCACGGTCATGGAATCAGCGTTTTGATGAAATCATAAAAGAATATAATTTCGTGCAAAACGAAGATGACCCTTGTGTATACAAGAAGGTTAGTGGGGGCACTGACTTTTATGACTTTTTTGTCCTTTATGTCGACGATGTATTGCTTATAGGCAATGACATTCCCATGCTAACGTCGGTGAAAGCTTGGCTTTCATTAAAATTCTCCATGAAAGATCTGGGAGAAGCAGCCTTTATTCTGGGAATAAAGATCTACCGGGATAGATCTAGAAAGCTGCTTGGACTCTCCCAGAGTACATATATTGACAAAGTGTTGAAGCGATTCAGCATGGATCAATCCAAGAAGGGATTGATGCCAATATTAGCGTGGTACCTCTCTGTCTAAGGACATGTGTCCTAAGACTCAAGAAGAGAGAGATAACATGAGTCGGATACCGTTCGCCTCGGCAGTCGGATCGATCATGTATGCCATGATATGTACACGACCTGATGTGTCATATGCTTTGAGCATGTGCAGTCGCTATCAGGCCGATCCAGGTGAAGGTCACTGGATGGCAGTTAAGAATATCCTTAAGTATCTTAGACGAACTAAGGATGCTTTCTTAATTTACGGAGAAGGAGAACTTGTGGTATCTGGGTATGCCGATGCAAGTTTCCAAACCGACAAGGACGACTTCAAGTCGCAATCCGGGTACATTTTTTGTTTGAATAACGGAGCAGTGAGCTGGAAATCTTCCAAGCAAGATACTGTTGCCGATTCAACGACAGAAGCGGAGTATATTGCTGCATCGGAAGCAGCAAAGGAGGCAGTTTGGATCCGAAAGTTCCTATTGGATTAGGAGTAGTTCCGTTAGCAGCTGAGCCCGTTCCATTGTATTGTGACAATAACGGGGCTATAGCACAAGCTAAGGAACCAAGGTCTCATCAACGATCCAAGCATGTTCTTCGGCGTTACCATCTGATTCGGGAGATTATACATCGTGGCGATGTAAAAGTCGAGAAGGTCGCATCAGATAACAACATTGCAGATCCGCTGACGAAAGCTGTTTATCCGCAAGTGTTTGAACGACATATACATAGTTCAGGTATTAGATGCTTGAGTGACTGGCTATAGGCCAAGTGGGAGATTGTTAGACATTATGACCCATAGCGTCACTGTTTTGTAAATGATATTGTTATTGTACAAAATTAACTATGTGATAATGAAATTGCCTTTTGCCGTTTTGTAATTTATTTACTTTGATATATAAATGGCGAAAGTCCATATGATTAATTCCGTATTGAGATGATATGAGACAGTATCAATACAAAGGTTTAAATCATTAAATATCCCTAGTCGGAGTATTATCGAGATCGGACATCGATAATGCGGAATAGACTAGTATTGCACTTGTGCATGTTGTGAGGGCACAACGGCATAGTTCTCATATATTTAAGTATAGGATACTTATGCAAGTGCGATAGGAGGTTGTGTTTTACCGATGGTACGGAAAACAGCTTCGCTCTGGATAGACCCCGCGGAATCCCATTGGTAGTATGTCTGCGTGTCTATGGGAGGCCGCATCAGGGTAGGTGTATATGGTCTTAACCTGAGACTTGCATCGCTAGTACTTGCGACAATAGGTAAACTTTGGTTTTGGTGGTTGGGGGACCTTAACTGGTTCTGTGTTCACCTCTTCTGGGTTTATCAGGAATCGTAGTGCACTGGGTGTGATGTCAAGATGGAAGTGTCACTTCAGACATATGGAGTTGATGATCACGCAGGATACAGAACTAGTGCTCTATAAAAGGTTGCAACCGTCGGGACAATATGACTAGGTCAGTATTGCCCGATTTAAAGAGACTAGTTGCTTGATGTCCGATATATGTTTCGTACGGGGCAGACACATTTCCAGCCCCAGGCCTAACATGTGATCGTCCGATACTGGATCGATGTACGCAATACTACGGTATACTACGCTTGATATAGATCTAATATTCCAGTAAGAATATTTCTGGAGAATTGGGTAGGCATGGCGCTTTGCTAGAAGCCAACCTTGTCTTGTAAATCGGTAAAAACGTAGTACGAGGTACGTACGTGTTTGGATTATCCAACGACCGTATTTACTGCCAACATATCCGGAGATCTCTTGGGTCGCTTCCTGAAGATTCACCTATGATGTTTGATTCGAACTTTATTAATCTTGGATTAATAACGGAGAAACTTTATCTTGGATAAAATGCCTTATTAGGAGAGAGAGAGAGATCGATTAATCTGGAATTAATCAAAAATAATATATTCGATATATTATTAAACGAAATTAGATTTCGACGCGGAATTAAAATCGGATTTTAATTCGGGCAAACGAATTAATTTAGAATTAATTCATTAGCGAACTGAATAGTAATTTCGCAAGGCGTAATTATTTAATTCACGTCGCGACGGAAATTCGTTAATTTGGAATTAACGAAACCGAGCCCGAAAGTGCTTGCGGACACATTCGTATTTTGAATCGAGTGATATCCGCAAATCACATCGCGATATCTCATTACTTAATACGAATAGATAGTGAATGTATCTAGTCACCTTTGAGGGATGATGCATTGTCTCTAATCTCAAAGTATGGTAATGATAGCAAATGATGGATTCATTTTGGAGGGAAAGCCATGCACGGTTTGGAAGGATTTTTTGCATTAAAAAATTCTTTTGGTATTAGATATCACTTCACTTTCATTTTCCTTGGTCATTCACGTTTTTTGGCATGCAAAGGAAGAAAATCAAAAGTGAAACACTCTCCTCTCTTTCTCTCTGCTCACGCCGTGAGCTGCACCAACAAGGCAGAAAATTGTTTTCTCATTCTCCATTTTTGCTAGCACAAGCAAGGAATCAAAGGGAGGTGATAGGGAAACCACCTTGGAGCTTGGAATACACAAAGCTTGGAGCTTTCAACTCTTTTCTCCTCTTGGCCGAAACTTCAAGGATCTTGGAGCTTCAACCTTTGTTCATCTTTCATCACAAAAGCTTTGTAAGTATGATTCCGCCATGCTTCAAGTTATTATATATATCATTTTGTTGTATTTCATAAGCTTAATCTTTCCTTGGGACTAATTATAGTAACCAACAAGGCGGGCATTAGTTCTGTGTAAGATCATCATCAAAAAATTAGTGCTTAAGCTCATCAAGCTCTGATTTGTAAAACAAAAAAGAGAGAGAGACCTGATTCAGCGTGTTGAAGTAATCAAAAGTACCATCCGTTCCTGTCCGTGGACGTAGGTCGGATCCTAAAAATCCACCTCGAACCACGTTAAATTCTTTGTCGATTGGTGTTTTGTGTTTATCGTCTCTCGCTAAATTTGCTTTGGTCCCCCATAACCAAACAAATTCACCGTGAGGAGGGGATAACCTCGTAGGTGATATTCCCGTATTACCATGAGACCAAAATCAGCCGTCAACATTTCTTTCTCCCAAAACTTGGAATTGAAAATGGTTTGGAAACTCTCTCTTTATTTGAGACTCTTTAATATTTCTATATTTTCCCCACAAAATTGAATATTTTTTAAAATGCACCTAAAGACCCCTTCATCTAGGCATGGATGGGTGACTTTGTATCCGTCGGCCACCATTTGATTAGGGTGTAACTCTCCTAAAGGGTTAACCATTTCAAAGCCCTTTAAAACCTAGAGATACATACCTTCACTTATAGGATATTGTCCCTCCATCTTGTGCTATCCCATAAGACAATTCTTAAGGGACATGTGTCTCCTACTTTATATATATATATATTAAGAGAATTTCCTACAATACCCCACAATCTCTAACTATTAATGTAGACACTTAAGAGAATTTCATTGAAATAAAACTGCATCAGAATATGTAGCTTTCGCCTTAAATCTATTGAATGACAATCAGATTTACTTGGCGAACCAGTGACCCGTAGTCTTGAATTGTTCTGCTGTTAGTGTAAACCAAGACAATAGCCATCACATGACTTCACTTCGACCATTTCCTGTTCTACGGTTGTGTTCATTCGGCCATGAAAATCAGTCTTGGCTTCATTAAGTCCTTTAGGGAATCCAGCCTTTAAAATTCCCATAGAAGCGACCTCATTTCTTAGTTGATATATGTGATCTACTATGAAAGGTAATATACCCTTACCCCATTAGAACTCTTCTCATAATATAGTGATCATTAAAAGTCCTAGCTTATCCTAACATTGATATACAACACTCTGCATTATTATATGAATGGGTTTCAGTATAGAACTCTTTAGTGTTTGTTTTGTATTACACAAAGTTTCAATTGTCCCTTTGAACCTAGATCTTAGGATCTCTAGTCAGCTAGGTTGGGTTTCCACAGTTAAAATTCTTAATTATAGGCTTCTTTAAGCTCATTCCCCTTGATGACTTCTCAAACTTGCTCTCTAGAAAAACCTTTAGTAGTGGATCACTAGGTTTTCCTTCGACTTGACATATCTATTGACAATTATGCCGCTTGAGAGAAATTGTCTTATGGTATTATACCTTGGACATGTGTGTCGAGACTTACCATATACATTGTATTTTGGGCTCTACCAATAGCCGATTAATATCACAAGTATGCTCTATAGTTGGCATTGGTTTGATCAATTATAATATCCTATAAGAAATTTCGAAGCCACTATGCTTCTTCTACAACTTTGTCTAATGCTATGAATTCAGAATCCATAGTAAATCAGGCAAATAAATGTTTGCCCGCGAATTTCCATGACACGGCTGCACCACTGTAGGCACTGCATTTTTGCATATAAGTCTCTATGATGAGTCTCATTTAGAGGCACTACCTTTTATGTCACGGAAGTCGCGGGAAGGAAACAGACGTCGGAAGGGGAAAAATTAGAATAAGTATGTCATCGGATTCATTTCACAAGTTCACTATTTCGTTCGTGCTGCGTTCGTGACCACGTTCGACGTCAAGCAGATTGCGGGCGTGTTCGGTAGCGTTCAAACGGGTCGCATATTTTTGGTTTTTGCTGCTAGCCTCACACCCAAGCCCAATTTAGACCACCAAAGCCCAAAAACACATCCAAATTAATAAAATGCATATTTAACACATGGGAATTAAATAAAATCTAAAAATCATATACCAAATTAAAATCAATCAAGATTATTATATTCCTAATAAAACAAATTCATGCCTAAACAAAACAAATTAAATATATTAACTTCCTAATTAAACCAAATCTTGTCTCCAATCAATCTTTTGCTTTCCATGTAAGACACTAATTAATTCCTTCCTTTTCAAACAAGAAGAAGGCCCTAGCCTTTGTCTTATAAAAGAAACCCAATTCCAACCTTCACATGCCCTGGCTGTACACATAATTCACACAAGAAATCCTTACATTGCCGTCCAACAAGAAGCCTTGGAACACACATTCATGCTGCATCCTCTCATCACCAAAAGACCCTTGTAATCCCCGCAAATACAGCCCCTGAAATAGCCCACACATCACCGAAAATAACCAATATACAGCAGCCTCATATTACCGAAACTTACAGCCTAAAACAGCCACTGTACCACCGAAAAAATGGTCCCTGGAACTGCTCACTGTTTCACCGAAAAATCACCCCTAAAGTATCCCCATGCACCCCTGAAATTATCGTAAAAAAAGCAGCCCTTTAACCGCAAAAATAGTAGCCTAAAAAACACCAAAAATAATGACCAAAATAAAGCAGGCAAAACAGCAGCGAAATGGAACGAAAAATGGTAGCTTGAGCAGCAAAAACAGCGAGCGAAAAATGTTGAACTAGTGAAACGGAGGAGTTGCAGAGCATCCCACCTTCCGACGACAGTGTACGATACTTTCGAGAGTCGACATAAAAGGTTAGACCTGAGGGCACTTTTCGTATTTATTTTTATTCATCTTTTAATCGTTTTAGTTATTTATTTTGTATGAGAGTCGTTCATGGATGCATGTTATGACTTTGAATAAAATGGAAAATGTGTCGCCTCTTGTGGTATATAGGATGGAAACCCAGACATAAATTCCGTAGCCGAATCCGAATGGACGGTAGTGCGGTCTGTACTTGGGATACAACTCCACGTACCACTTGAGCATACGACACATATTTCGATTTATTTTTTCTTGTTTGTTTATTATCCGTTATTTAATTTCTGCATGTTATTTGTTTGTGTAATGATGAGATAAAGCGCATGGGCTTAGTAAGTCCGGATTAAAGGTCCTCCATTTTGAGGGGTTAAAATCCTTTACCACGATGCTTCGCCGCGCCGGATGACGTATATTCGGTTGAATGTAAGATGTGTTCAATCGGGTATACGAAGTCCGATATTGTTATCTTT
>SKCR01007315.1:0-34102 GCA_019454045.1 Zanthoxylum bungeanum
ATGATATAATTAGCCTTTAAATTTGATATTTAATCTAATATTTACTTTTACATGCATGTATTTATTAATTGATTAAATAAAGTGAATTACATCTTTTAGGAAAATCGCCGTTAAATAAGGTTTTAAAGTGACTGGTATTAGGAATACTTATTTCTTTGTCCGCCTTGTCAATACATATGTGAATATTTTCACGATGCTATAGCTGTATCGTGCCAAAGCTGTGCAGTTATGGTTGAAGGTAGTTCATTTGCACCGGTAGAACTTATATGATAAGAGACAAATTCAAGTGAAAGTGGAAATCCTAAACGTGCCAAAGCTGTCAGGACTACATTGGTAGCTGAGTTTGTCATTGACAAGTGAAACCTTGATACGCCTCATGTGAACGTACCAAAGCTGTCACAACGAGAAACGGTCAGAGGACAAAATCAAGAGTCACAACGAGTGTGATTGACAATTAGTTGTCTACCCGTGAATATACGTAGGCGAGAAGGTCCCAAAGCTGTGAGTCGAAATATATTCACGGGGTCCACTTCCTATTATGGAATTCAATTTAATTATTGAATTCTCATTTTTCGTTGGGGATTACGATATTACGTAAAGTAGTGGGAGGCACTGCTAGGTTAAAAATCCATAACTAATGCAGTGTGTAATATTATGAAAATTATCTCTTGTGTTTTTCCTTATATATATATTCTGACTTCACTTATGATTGCATACATCTAAAATAGCTTCTAGATTAGAATAGACTATGATATAATCATTCTACCGAGAATAGTTTCTTATGCAGTAAAGATTGACATGAATTGGTTCATGTCTTGAGATTCTTCACTGGCATTAAGAAAACCCCATTAGGTATTTGTTTATCTGATAATGACGTTTCTTGGCTTTAGTCTCATATAGAGATCACGTGTCCGACACTATTTGCTTTTCAATTATTTACAATTGTTATAAACAGTTGAAGGCAAAATAATAAAGTTAAAGAAATGAGATGCATATACTTGTATGTAGAAAATATTGATTCTCACAACACGACAATTGTAGGTATTGGATACCAGATCTCCCGTCTAGTTATTTAAAATATTGTTGAATGATTGTTTTGATATTTGATATCAGAACTTGTGACTATTTGATAATTACTTGTTCTTTATAAATAATTATTACATTTTTTTAATATGACTAGTAGTTTCATTGACGTATAGATAAACATTAAGAAAAATATTCGGTTAAGTAAATAACTTAGGATAGTGTTTTATGAGATTTTATCACTTAAGTGTATGCTTATTACAAATGGTAAAGGATTGTCTGATACGAGATCATACCACATATCCTTATCCATTTAATGAAATTGTATTCAGGAGGAAGGTGATTAAATCTCATTTAACCAATGATTGTCATTAGACCAGAAAATTTATTAAACTGATACATTGGATGTATGCACTTTAATGAGTTGATTGTAAATTGCTTAGGTAGTTTCTTTACTTCGTAACTTAGTCAATGAATTTTCGTGACTTAGTTACATGTTTCTGATGAAACTCTGATAGAATATTTTTACTGGTTCAAAGATATTCGATTTGAAATTTTGAAAACTGGATCTTTAAAATTCATCGTGAGTCTTTGAATTGTTCAAAGATGTTTGATATGATCAAACATATGAATTTATGACAATTAGTTCTAAGGTTATTGAATGAATATGATTCTTACTCAATATTATTCTTCTATGATTCCATCGTAATGGAATTGGTTAGTGGGAGAAATCGAATCTTATATGATTTGATTCGCTTGATATTGAGTGTTACCGAATTAGTTTCAATACTCTTGGGGATATGCTCCATAAACACTTATTCATCCATTTAATTAAGGTTCATTAGTTTCTACAGTTGTGTATATGATATGTACAAGTACAAAATTGATCTTGAATCTTGAAGTGTTTAAGATTTTAATCTTTCTTTTGTATAATGGTTAATAATTGAAAGTACTTGCGCTTCGGAGGTACAAGTAAAAGTTTATCATTTATTCTATTTAATATAGAATATTGTATTCTATTTCATGGAATATCATTTCTACGATCCCGAGTAATGAAATTGTTTTATTACTTAGCGTGTAACATCAGATGTTGACGATTACAGAAAAGACTTGACTTATTGAAGTCAATTGTGAGAGTGATAAACTATAAATGGAACTACATAATTTATAATATGAAACGACCCTTAGACATCTTCCATATAAGTCCAATAGGATGTTAGAATCATTTGCGAAGTATTTGATACTTAATGATTATGTTGTTTTCTTATCGCAAAAAATTATCCTATAACTTATAGTGGGAGCGATATTTGATATCGATTCCAGGAAGTTAGTATTAAACCATAGATCTAAGATTTTTCATAGCTTAGTACGATCAAGTTTTGAACTTGATTAAGCTTTCGTTATGAATCTCATAAAGTGTTCAAATGGTTTTCACAGCAAAAGCAAAATGAGCTTATTACAGGTTTGGCCTTTATAGTATGAAAATGAGAAAAGTTATATTCAATAATCTATTGTAGATTCCGAGGAGGAAACTTGTCTCTAGTCGCACTAATTGAACAATTAAAGATATGTTGGTTAATGTTGATATTAAACTGTGTATTTTAGCTAGAAATGCAAAGTGGCGTTTCTGAATGGTTTCCTTAGATAAGAGATCCATTGTGATTTCTTTGAAGAGTTCATTTTGGAATGGCCCTGGAGTTTGTATTATGCTAAGATTACAGTTTGGTATATTAGCTTATAGAGCCTATTGTAGACTCGGATGAGCTTTCTGGAAATTTGTGTTTTCTAATTTTGATATCAGTCAAATTGTCTGATTTTATCAAAGCATAGAGAATACATATGAGATAGAAAGGTAAGTGGGAGCGTACAAATTTCTTTCGGGTGTTTTACATCATAATGGCATTATCATTATTAAGGTAATAATGAGATGTTTATGAGGTAAAAGGTTTACCTGAGTCTTATTTTCTCCGTGAAATCAGTGGGAGTGGTCTCTATTATATTCGATATAAAGTTTTATATATGATATAAAACTAAGAGACTTGAGAGATGCTCTCATTAGTCGTACATTAGATATGATCTAAAAAAGGAAACAACAAGACTATCTATGTGACAATTAGTATAACTGTTTGGCAGTTAATGTGTCTATAGTATATAATATTCATCTTTCGTAAAGGATGATGATTCTTTGTCGAAAGAGAAATTGATTAGAATGTTTAGTCAATCTTATGCATCATAGGATGATGGCATAATGAAAATTGTATTAAGTACGATTAGAGATATCAATTTAATCGTAATTGTTACGAGTTATTTTGATATGTTGTAGACTATAGGATGGGTCATGAAACATGTCTTTTATATCTTTGAGATATTAAGAACGAGTTTCTTGTTTATGGAGAATAAAGTTCGCAAACATTGAGGTCAGATTAGTTTTGAGTCTAATTATGACGTTAAACTATTTACGTCATAAAGAGTCAGATACGATGCAGTGGGAGTGTCACAGATGATTCTACTGTGAGAGTGGAATTAGTTACAGCTTATGAAGTATTGACTTAAGAAGTTGCATAATGACCTTATAGATTAGAAGTTTGATATTAGTGTTGTGTTTGCGGTTGTCTGCATAGTATTTTGGATTTGATCCGTAAATACTTGGATAACTTAGTAGCTGAAGCACAATGTTGATGTGGCATCTGAGTCATATTGATGTAGAACTTAGTTTCTACAGAATATGAATGATGCTGGCTAAGGGAAATAGTGTGTTTGTTGGACAAACTCAATATGTTATAGCGGACCTACTCATTGTTGCCTACCTCTTGAATGCTAGGTGAGTTCTTGAGAGCATGCGTATGTGATACACATTAAGATGTGCATATGATACGTGGATTGACATAAGAGCAAATGGGAGAAATTGTTAGGGGTGATGTTCGGAGTGCCAATCCGGATCGTATTTATGTCTGATTCATGAATATGAGCAATATTTTTTTTTCATAATATTACTTATTTATGGTTGCACCTCTTGTATTTTATTATATATATTCGATCTAATTCATTAGATTGAAACTAAATCATTTTAGTGATATCTATATAAATAAAGACCAGATAATATATAATATAGTGCGCAATTATAACGTATCTTGTACCTGATATTAGGAAGTGTCAATATTATATATATATATATATATATATATATATATATATATATATATTATCAAATAAAATTCCTAGTCAAAATTTACTGACACGGGCCAGTTAGTAAAAATATGCTGAGACCAGTACATATCGTATATCGTGACTTGGTCCGGTGGTTTATCCCAATGAACCATGAGTCTCGGGAGACTCGTATAGGTGTGTAGGTGTTTATTTGATAAACACCGAATGACTCACTGAAGATTCCCTAACAGATGGTACACCAACATTAATAGGAATCTTCTCGGGTTGAATAGTATAGTGATTCTTTGACTTGAGATACCACTATGGATATATGAGTCATCCTCCACACTTTGATGGCAGTCACGTCACCGATCTATTTAGATCAGACCTACGCTTGTTCGATGAGTGTGGACTCATGCTCATGATATCCTGTGAGTATCAAGATAGGATCTGTCAGTTTTGTGTACAGAGCATATGTATTCAATATGGGATTAGCAATCCGTTAAATCCATGGATCTGTGGTTCACTGTAGATGTGAGTTCTAAGTGTTAATATAAGATTGCTAATAGAAATATCGACGAGATTATACCTATAAAGATTTGACGTTAATATCTACATCTCTGGAATAATCTGAATACTTATTACGGAGGGATTATACGTATGTGATGACCTCGACCTGTATAGTTAAGTGAGTTTATCCTCGGTTGTCATAATTTACGGGTAGGTAAATTATGGACACGAAATTGGATTTTATGACGGATATACCTGAACTTAGAGAGTCTCACTAATGAAATATACTTCTAGAACACTAGGGCAACTTTTATGAATAATACTAATTATTTATAAATCGTTTAACAGTTAAACGAAATATACATACATAGGGGCCTTTTGGTCATTTCCTAATTAATGTGTATTTGTATTTAATACTTGATTTTATTAAATACACATTAATTAATTGTCAAATTATGATATTTGACATATATCATTAATATATGTATTTGGATTATTTAAAGTAAATATAATACATATATTTGGATATTTGTATTTAAATAATTATATAATTATTAAATAATTAAAGTAATTAAAAATATAAAATATCTAAGTTGATATTTATTAAAGGAGATGATTAAGTGTAAATTTTTGACCTTTACATTAATGAAAATGGTTATCAAATTGATTTTGCTTCTTTAATTAGTTAAGAAATGTAAAATATCTATTTAGGACTAAAATGATCAAAATGCAAAGTATTGGGGTCTCACGGCAATTAGTGATAAAAATCTGATTTTTGGATAAAAATTCAATTTTTATTTATTGAGTAATTAGAATAAATTGGTTTATTTTAATTACCCAAGAAAATAATTACCGGAAAGTTATTTCGGAATGAAAATATGAGAAAACAGCGAAAAATGGCGTTACCTCGGGTAACGACTGGCCAAACAATGAGTTGGTCACTGTTCGGGCAGCCACGAACTGTCCAAATATATTTGGGGCTGACCTGGGCAGCCCTCATGTTCATTGGTCGGTCGATTCGGTCGGAAACGTGTTTTATGCTATTTTGCGGAAAAACATTTTCGTAAAAGTTTCGCGGCGCTTCTATATTTATTTATGTCGTTATTTGATATCAAATAAATATTTTAAACTATGATTTCGCCCGAACTATGCTTCTTCCGCTGCGCCGCCTTGATAAATCCCCAACATACACTTCCTCTATTATTGCTCCTTATGAAGTCTACTCTGCTATTTAGATTTTATTCTTACCTCAGTTACTTGAACTTCTTTCGTCTATACTCCCCTGAAAATACATCAACTTTGATTGCTCAGGACATCTCTATTAAACCCTTTGGTTCATGTGTCATTCTCTTACTAGTTCTTTCATCACAATACAATGAGACTCTTTATAAATTACATATACTATATTCCTGAGAATTGTTCTCTCTAGTTTCTCACTCTTCTAAGTCTTTGCCTCCTTAAAGGTTCTCAATTCAATGATACTTGCGAGATTTAGCTCTATTTTCCGTGTTTTCAAATTATTTTATCTTATATAAAAACATTGTCGTCTTATGATTCTTATCTATGTCCCTTTGCACTCGTTGACTTAGCGATCTAGCCATCTCATAATCCATCTACTCTGTCAAATACGCTTCTTTACTAGTTCTTTTCCTTACTGGGCTCTAAGTAGAGAGGTGTGTATATACATTCCATACGGATCTGTGAACTCGCATTCCTTATTATTTTCATAAGCTTAGTGACGGGCTAGTTAGGTGTTCATAATCTTACTTAGAGTTTGGGGCCATTGAAAGGGAAAATTATTATTCATTCTATTGAAAACTGCTTCGACTATATCATGTTTTAGGATTCCTCAACTTTCATCAACTATCTTGAGGTCTATGCTTTACATTTCTGCCTTCAAGTTTCGTTATCTCTGTCACTATATGTATTGAACTCTCTTGTTACTTTCTGCATCCTTCTATATATCTTCTTACCTTATCTCTTGGTTCTAAACTGAGTTGTTGAGTGGTTTGCTCCCTCTCAGGTTCAAGGTTCGAATCATTCTAGATGCATTTCCTTGGGGCCATGCCCCCTGGTGTGAAAAGCCAGCGACTTACCCTGATCTATGTTGGGAAACTTCTGAGGGCACGGGACACAGGTCCCGGGGATTAGTCGAGGTGTGCGTAAGCTGAACCGGACACCCCGGTTACCTAAATAAAAGAGTGGGACAGTAATTTATATCTCAATAGGCGTCAGCGTTCTTGTTCTGATACTTTGTGTCCTGATCTAGTCTATTACTCATGTAAGGTAGGTATGCGATAGACTCCATCAGGGCCGCTTCTTTAACTAATATTGCTAGATGAAGATCTAGATAGATCGGGACCTTATCTATCGGATTCTTAGATTAATGCAATTAGTCATCTCTATTTACGACCTTCACTTATTTCCCTGTGGACCTGGGTTTGGGAATCTAAGATCTCTGTACACTTTTGACATTTCTTGTCTATTGAAACTTCCATGTCTAATCTTGAGTTATTGCTTCTTTTATCTTCCTGTCTATTCTTCATTACTCGGGGAATTTGCTACCTATAGAGGTATTCAATGTTATTGGATATACTTGAAGGAATTTTCGGATGAGATGAGGAGTCTTACTAGGAAGGAAAGAATCTTACGAGAAAGGAAGGAATTGTACTTAGGTTTTCCTCTTGCTTAGGCTTATTCTATTCTCATTACTATTATAAGTTCTCGCACTTCCTTACTTATCTGTTTCTGTATCTTTATATTTTGTTGACTCTGGTTGCTTGAACATCTACCAACAATTCTTTACTCTTCTTATAGCTTTCTTTTTACAATTCTTTGCGTAACTATTTATTATTATTATTTTTATAACTTTACTATATGTTCTCCCAACTTGTCTTGAACTTCGGCTAATAGGCCAGGATTACTACAAAAAAATCCTTAACTAGGATACGAATTTTGGGTACTTTTACTAGGAAGAGAATTCAGATAACTTGGGAATTCTTATTGACCTGTCTATGGAGCTTGGGGACGTACTCGAGGATCGGATACTGGAGAGGTAGTGCCTCGCATAATAGTACCTCGGGCATACTACGTATACAATACCCCAACACTCTACCCACTATAGTCACTGACTCTCTAGACCATGCTCTGATACCATCTTTGTAACATCCCCAATCCGGAGATGCTACCGACAGAGAATAGGTCGTACGATCCCCCCGAGCCTCTGACTTTCTGACAATATTAAACTCATTTCATTTATGAACTCATGCACGGGACCATCACCCAACTCATTAACATAAATGCATAATATTTTAAAAATAAGCACTCAAATTCACTACATAACACCACTTAGTAATGCACACTTATAACTTTACATATGTATTCTTTATTAAGCAAATTGTATGATACATGAATTTTCTGACACTGACTGAACTGGACTTTGACTGGACCTGGTGGACCGAACACTCTAGTGACTGCCATCAGTATCCATCCTCCCGAGCTCATCCTCTGAGTAACCTGCAAAACAAAGAAACTGAGAGTTGGGGGGTTAGAACGATTGAACGATCTAAGCGAGTGGTTAACCGAAATTGTCACAAAAAAAATCATCATTTTCTAAAAACTCTTTTTTTTTTTATTTAAGAACATACTTTTTTCTGTATAACTTTTCTGAAAAGGTTTTTATGTGAGTAAACTCTGAGTATAACTTTTCCTTCTAAACTCTTTTAGAAAACTATCATTTCTGAAAATTACGTCTCTGAAGACCTTTTATTTAGCGTCATTTGATATAGTTTTTCAAATAGAACTTCTTTAAGTGTTTGATTGTGAATGAGAATTTTTATTAAAAATATAAAATTACTTTATTTGATAAGTTTTTTTAAGTTGTATTATGAAAAAAAATGAAATAATGTTGCTAAATTAAATAAGGATATTATAGACAATTTAACTCATTAAAAAAACTTTTCAATCTCTACTCTAGAAAATTCAAATTTTGGGCTTTTCCTCAAAAAATATACTTAAAATGCAATCAAACACTTCAAAAATTTTGAGATTAAAAAAGATATTTTACCTCTACTAAAAGCCATATCAAACAGACATTTAGATTAGTATATTTACATTCATCTTGCCGCTTTTTGCAATATAAAAATAAACGTATTCTTTGGTGATTGATATGGAAACGGATCCTAATAAGGCTATTTCACTATTATTGTTGGTCGAAAGATGATCACAACATTGAAAAATATAGGTCCAATTGTATGTCCTCTCATGATGATATACACAAACATAAGTCATGACTTAGGTCATTGACCTTATTGTATTAGGAATATACCCTCAACCTAAAGTGTGGGTTCCTTTATGTGTATGTATTTTTAATAAAATATGGTAAAATCACATTAGTTAATAAAATGATATCGTTTATTTATATGTCTTTATTTAAATCTGATTGATGTGATTTACCAATATAATAAAGTCATTAAAGTAATAGATGATGGCTTTGATGTTTTATCAAAATCTTCACTCAAATATTTTTAGTAATAGGTTTATGAACAATCAGAACCGTCACAAACTTGAGATACTAGCTGTTGGGGTAGTTGTGGGACCCCTATCAGATCGATGTCTCACGGAGCAGAAGTGAGTTTAACCTGTAGATATCAAGCATGAGTGTATTTTTAAATATTTTAACGAAATACTATATTCCATTACGAGTGTATAGGAAAAAAAAGGATAAATCGAAGTCCGGAAAAACAAAACGGATGAAAAATCGGATCCCACATAAAAAATCGGATCATGCACGCCTAGTGTGCGCCCGAGCTGAGCGCGCACATGCGCGTGCATTGCATTGCAGCAGGTGATGCATTGCAGACTTGAACATATTTTCTTTAAAAAAAATAATTTTAAGACCTTAAACACCTTTAAAACACACCCAAAATAATTCTAATTTCAAAAGCAACCTCAACACATGTTATACAACAAAACAACAAAACACACACACACACACACACACACAGATTATATATATAATATATATATATATATATATATATATATATATTCTAAATATATATGTATTTCTTTGAATCAAAACAGTAACCAAAATAGAATCCCACAATGAAATGATTCATGAGCAATTCTAGGTCATCCAAAGGTGGTCAAGTGATTTTAGAATGGTAGCCATAGCTCAAAACTATTATCTAGAGTTCAAAACTCTAATTTTATGTTTATGTCTAACATAAATATTTTGACCCAATCACAAACATATTGTATTTATACTTCCAAAGTATTCATACACATTTCATTAGTCTAATTTCAACATCAAGCTATGTTATTATGTGTCTCATACATAATACATCAATATATATTTCACTAATGATAACTCACTAATGAAAAGCTTTAGAGAAAATCAAACTTACCTAGTAAGCTTGATTCCAAAATCCAATCTTCTTCTCCTTGTTGAAATGTTGTAGAGAACTTCCAAAGTTAACAAGCTTGACTACAATATCCAATCTTGATTCCAATGCTAGCAAACTTCATTTCAAGATCCAATCTTGATTTCTCGTTGTTGAAATATTGTAGAGAACTTCCAAAGCCTCCCTAAACACTTCTTTTACTTATGCTAATATGTAACATCCCCAATCCGGAGATGCTACCGGCAGAGAATAGGCCGTACTTCCTTACTTATCAGTTATTGTATCGTTATCTTTTGTTGACTCTGGTTGCTTGAACATATACATACAATTCTTTACTCTTCTTACAGTTTTCTTTTTACAATTCTTTGTGTAACTATTTATTATTATTATTTTTATAACTTTACTATATGTTCTCCTAACTTGTCTTGAACTTCGGCTAATAGGCCAGGATTACTACAGAAAAATCCTTAACTAGGATATAATTCGTCTTCCAAGCCTTCTAACCCTATTACTTCTCTTCTTGGCTTGATAAGCATGTTCGACCCGTGTCTACTTCGAATTTGGAAATATATTCAATGCAAAGGTTGTAGGTCTTAATATCAACTTTCTGGCGATATAAAATTCATAAATATTGGAGTTCGTATGATAAATTTATGGCTCAGACGCCATGGGCTGTCTGGAGTGGAATATCGTACAATTTCGTATCGGAATTCGAGGAATATACCGATTGTCCCCAAGGTCATTTCATGAGTGTAGATGTGTCCATACATAATTTATATTATGTGACACTCATCTAGCAACATAACAATAGTCGAGATTACCGGTCGTTACAAATTCTCCCCCCCTTAAATAGGATTCGTCCTCGAATCCCTTATGGGGTTAACTCGTAGATTCATCTTGGTTAGAGGATATATATGTCTCTGTTTATTCTTATCTTCCTCAACTTCTTTTCTACTCTTCTGTTCGAAACTTAATATTTAACTCATGGGAAACTCTTTGTCATTTTTGCACATAACACTTTAAGGTTCGTGGGCCTTAGTGAATAATTCTTTGAATTTCTAACTGAGAGATAATTCCCTATTTTTATTTCATGAGCTTTTTTTCAGTACTTTACACTTACCATCATACTTCAACTATCCTTACACATCAGGGAAATTTCATTTCTAAACCTCTAACTATATTCAACCTTCTTTATCTCAACTATTCACATTAGTTATTAGTTCCAAGATTATACCATATTCGTGGCCTGTCGTCTCGCTTATCTTAGTTCCATTCTGATTTGAAACCTCTTATATCTTTCGCCATGACAATAATAATTCCTAAATATCTTTAGGAAATTATGGTATTCTTTACGTTTATGGTGTTATCATTGTACTTTATACTATTGCCAATAACTTTCACTTTCCCTTAACTTGTATATACTTCAGGTTCTTCAGCTATTCTTCATAATGTAACTACTTAAATGACTTTATACGATATATCATACTAGATATCTTCTTGGATCCAATTTCATCTAACTATTTGGTCTTTCTCTTTCTCTTTACTAAGTCCTCGTTACTTATGAGCTTCTTCCTTCAAGATCCCACATATATAACTATTTATGGGTTTAAAACTTCATAACTCATAGTTAGCTTCTTCATGTATTCTCACGGTCAATCGATGGCTCTCATACTTAGGACGTTACTTCAAGGTAGTTTTCTCTGGCGATCCTCTTGGTTGGCTAAGAAGTTCCGGGACAAGGTATTTATACTAAGCCTGACCTTGTGCATCTTTATGTATAACTATGTTATTTACTATTAATGTTGGCTCTAGTTTCCCTCTATCTTTAGATACGGGATGGCTTCCTTGTTGGAGTACGTAGTGGTTCATATAAGGACACGTCGCTTCTTTCCGAGCGCCCTAGCCAAGCGTCTGATTTACTTTTATACAATTTTGATTCCTTCGTTGGTACAAGTACGATTACTATCTTTTATACTGACTATTCTTTATTTGCCTTCTTGTACTCTCATGCACTACCTTTAATTATCCCTCGAATCTTATCTTGTTAAAAGTTGTCCTGATCTTAATAATTTCGATATTCTTAATTTCCTTGACCGTCTCTAAGTTGTACTTAGTCTCTCATTGAGTTGTCCTATACATTACCTTTAATGGTTCGTTGTAAAAAGAACATAGGGTCACTATCATCCATCATTCTCCCCTTATTTATACGATAAAATTTCAGTCTTTTCGCAATTCTTTAAAGCTTACTATTCCATAGTATCATTGAAAATTTATCTTATCATCCTATCTCAACAGTTTTACCTCTATCTTTCACCCGATGTCCTTCTTGTCTTCTTTTTTGTTCTTCACTATTTGCAGATTCTCTGTATTTGTTTTTTACCTTGAGGGGCATCAACCTTTACAATTCTCTAGTCGTGTCTATCATTGATTCTTTTACATTCCGTTAGTACTTAACTACTATTTTCTCCCTTAATCATCTCATATAAATTGTCATTCTTCTAAACCTTTTTATTTAGTACAATTTTCTCCATTTACTCTGTTCTTGTACTAGATCTGAAAATTTTTATATTTCGACCTACTTTACTGTACAGTCAATTAATTCTGGGAATATCTTTAAAGTAAAAACCGAGGTCCATCTTTACTAACATTATTTAACGAGGGTTGGGAGGGTGGGGTTCTAACGTATTACTGATGGTGATTGATAAGCAAAAAATATATCAATATTTACCGTCCCTTTTACTTAATATTTTGTACAGTTTCTCGAGTTTTATGAACGTTTTGATGTTATTTATTTTATTTTGTAGATAAAATAAAATCGAGACTCAATGGAATCAATCACGATGAAATATGGAATAAATAAGGGCAAAAATTGGACTTGACATTTGGATTTTGGAGGTTGGAAACTTGAAATGGCGTTCTAGCGAAGTACAATTTTAGAAATTTCAACTTTGCGTAATTTTCGTATTTTGGCCATAACTTTATACTTCGATATCAAATTGAGGTGATTCAAGTTCCAGAGTAAAGAAGACTCAAAGATCTACAACTTTGAAGTTCATAATAATTTGGAATTCTGAAGTTTGTATGACCGAAATTGATAAAATATCCGGAAGTGTATTATGTATAATTATTAAAGTCATTTTCAAAAAAAAAATTGGAAATTGTCAAACTTCCACCAAACATGCTTGCATGGTTGGTGGAGGATTTGGTGCCATGTTTGGTGGAGAAATTGGTGGAAGCCTTTAGATTTGCCTATAAGTACCAAGCTAAACTTTGTAAATTTTTCATGCTTTCTTTGGTGGATTTCTCCATGAAAACCTAAAAGAAAGTGTCTTGTATGTTTATTTAAGTTTTCTTGAATTTTCACTTTATTTATTTAATAATTTTTTATGTGTTTTTAATTACATCATGAGTAGGTAATCTCTTTTTGCTGGAGTTTGGGGTGAAACTTTTAATATAATAATTTAGATTTACTCCTTTAATTCAAATAACTAAATTGAATTAATTATTTATCGCCTATATGGCCGGTTTTACATATTGGACTTAGTTTCCGCCTATATTGTAGGTTTATGTGCTAACCTTGTTACCGCCTACATGGTCGGTTTATATGACTTTGTTACCGTCTATGTGGTCGGTTGGACTTTGGACAAATGACATTCACCGCCTATATGGTCGGCTTTAATATAATTAATTCAAGAAATGATTAATTGATAAGGGAGTAATCTATATTTGAAGTATTAAAAGTGAAACCCTTAGCTCCAGCACTTTCTTTTATTGTTGTAATTTTCTTTACTTTTTAATTTTCTATTATGTTATTTTGTTTACCTATGCATTTTGTAATTTTAGGTATGTTTTGTAACTAAAAATATTATCTAGGGTTGTGATGAATTTCAATATCACCGTTTTATAAGTGGTTATTTTATGTTTTGGGTATTATATTGGTTTATTTATTGAGTCTTAAGCTTAATTCTTCTTGTTAACTGGTCATTAATAAGATTGATTTGGTAAACTTAAAATGAACTTGGAAAATAGATTTTAGGTTTTAGCCATAGACTCAATGGCTCACGATCTCACCTTGGCGTAAATGTCTCTTAGGTAGATTTCCTTACATGATAGGAATATACCTGTCGGACTAGGGTAGCCATAATTGAAACTTAATCTTAATGGATTCAGAGTTTCTTAATTAATATAGGAATATAGTTAATTGGGTTACTTTGGGTATTTATATCTGACCATTGGAAGAGGCTTTTGCATAACTTCGTGTTCCAGGTTAATAAACCGATATTGACAAAAAACCCACTTGGATTCGAAATCCAAGCAAACCCCAAACAACGGACAGAACCCCAAGAACCGCGAATTTGATTTTGTAGAAACAAAACCCTTCCAAGGCCACAAAGAAGACCCACAAAGAACTTGCCCTTGAGAACCTTTAAGATGATTCCTTATAGTGTTTTGCTAGCAATGGAGACTCCACTAAGTTGCCAAACATAGATAAGTCGATTCAAACTTGAAAAGGGGAATCCTTCCCTTACAAGAATTCGGCCATAGCCAAAGCTTTAAGCTTTTAAGTTTTACAAATTTCGTTGATTGTTCCAAAAAGAAAAAGAAAGAAAGTTTAAATAGTGTTACAAAGAGAAACCCTAAAGGCATAAAGACAACAATGCCCCTAAAGGCTAAATTACAAAAATACCAAAGTCTTCAAAGGCCTGTGAAGCTTCATTCAGAACTGATTTGGGCCAAGTGAAGTGGCTTTGGGCCCTCTCTATTGAAGCCCACATGCGTCTCTATTTGTTTGTTGCAATCGGCCATAACACTCTGAACTAATCCCGCCATTGCTTCTCTGAGTCTTTTGGTCCCCTGCCTCGCAATTGGCCCTTCTGGTACTTGTAATGGGTCTTTTGCTTTGTTGTCGGCCTGGATCATATCATCCCCTCCCTCTTGAAAAAGGATTCGACCTCGAATCTGTACCTGCATCAAAACGAGTTAAGTCAGAAAAGAAATGAAGAGCAGACACATTATACTTACCTTGTAAATCCAGCTTGTATGCATTGTCATTAATCCGTTCCAAGACTTGAAATGGACCATCCCCTCTCGGTTGTAGCTTAGTTTACGTTGTTCAGGAAATCTCTCCTTGCGAATGTGTACCTAAACCCAATCTCGAGGCTGAAATACCACACGCTTTTTTCCCTTATTAGCATGAGAAGCATATTGCTCATTCTTTCTTTGTATTTGCTCTCTTGCTTTCTCATGTATATGCTTCACTAAATCGGCTTTCCTTTTTCCATCTAGCCCCGCATGCCCATCAACAGGCAAAGGTAACAAATCTAATGGAGTTAGTGGCTGAATGAAAACCCATAAAACAATTTCAAATGGTGAGTAAGATGTAGAGGAATGAATACTACGATTATATGCAAATTCAACAAAAGGCAAACAATCCTCCCAGGTTTTTAATTTCTTATTGATAATAGTACGTAATAACTGAGTCAAAGTCCTATTAACAACCTCGGTCTGACCATCAGTTTGGGGGTGGCAAGTAGTAGAATACAAAAGTTTAGTTCCCAACTTACCCCATAAAACATTCCAAAAGTGATTAAGGAATTTGACATCATGATCTGAAACTATACTCCGTGGAATCCCATGGAGTCGTACTACTTCTCTAAAGAACAAGTCAGCAATGTTAGTGGCATCATCAATTTTATGACATGCTATAAAGTGTGCCATCTTACTGAACCTATCAACCACTACAAAGATGGAATCTCTACCCTTCTTAGTCTTAGATTTAGCCTGTTTACAAGTTAGCATTTATCACACAAACGCTCAATATCTCTCCGCATTTTAGGCCAATAAAAATGTTCACTCAATACCCCTAAGGTTTTAGCAATGCCAAAGTGGCCCATTAAACTCCCCCATGTGCTTCCCTCACTAACAACTCACGCATACTACAAACAGGAATGCATAATCTATTCTCCTTAAACAGAAACCCATCATATTGGTATAATTTACTAAAAGTAGACTTTTCACATGCAGCATAGATAGTACTAAAGTCAATATCACTAGCATAAAGTTCTTTAATAAATTCAAACCCAAGCATTCCTTACCTTGTTTGTAGCGGGATTACATATGGAAATGTCTCAACAAACTCTAACCATTTTGCATGTCGTTTGTTCAGCTTACCTTGGCCCTTCAGATGCTTCAATGATTCAGGATCTGTATGGATCACAAACTCTCAAGGCCACAAATAATGCTACCAAGTCTCAAGGGCTCGCACTAGCGTATACAACTCCTTGTCATATGTGGGGTACCTCAAAACTATTCCATTTAGCTTCTCACTAAAGTAAGCTATTGGTCGCTTTTCTTGCATAAGAACCGCTCCAATGCCTATCCCGGATACATCACACTCAATCTCAAATGTCTTCTCAAAGTTGGGTAGTGCCAAGACTGGTGCACTGCACAACTTCATTTTCAGATCCTGGAATGCATGCTCATGCTCTTCACCCCATTTGAAGCCAACAGTCTTCTTCACTACTTCAGTCAGTGGTGCTGCAATACTACTGAAGTCTTTAACAAATCTACGGTAGAAGCTTGCTAATCCATGGAAGCTTCTGACTTCTGTCACTGTTGTTGGTGTTGGCCAATCCTGAATTACCTTCACCTTTTCTAAATCTACCTCGATGCCGTCAGCACTCACAATAAATCCAACGAAAAAAATTCTATCCATACAAAAAGTGCACTTATCAAAGTTAGCATACAATTTTTCTTGCCTTGACACATCAAGAACATGCTTCAAATGCATAACATGCTCATCTACTATTTTACTGTAAACTAAGATGTCATCAAAATAAACCACAACAAACTTACCTAAAAATGCACGCATAACATGATTCATCAATCTCATAAATGTGCTAGGTGCGTTTGAAAGACCAAATGACATAACTAACCATTCATACAAGCCATACTTAGTCTTAAATGCAGTTTTCCACTCATCTCCCTCTCTCATGCGAATTTGATGGTATCCACTCTTTAAATCAATCTTACTAAAATTTTTGGAACCATGCAATTCATCCAACATGTCATCTAGTATAGGAATGGGGTGACGATACTTTACCGTAATATTGTTGATAGCTCGGCAGTCAACACACATACGCCACGTCCCATCTTTCTTAGGAACTAGAAGCACTGGTACTGCATAAGGACTCATGCTTTCCCTTACATACCCTTTGTCCATCAACTCCCGTACTTGCCTTTGTAGCTCATTTGTCTCCTCGGGATTGCTCATATAAGCCGGTCTGTTAGGAATGACTACTCCAGGTATGAAGTCTATCTTGTGCTCAATACCTCTAATGGGTGGAAGCCCACTAGGTATGTTCTCTGTCAGTACGTCACTGTAATCTTGCAAAAGAGATGAAATAAACACAGGAAGCAAAGGGTCAGTGTTAGTAAAATAAAAATGAGGCTCCTTATAGACTAACAATAGCATGAGCTTGCTAGCCTTGAACGCTTTCCTCGTTTCACCCTCACCCATGTAGAAACTCTTTTTAACTCTCCTTTTTGTTTCCCCCTCACGTTCACTCACCTCCCCTTGGGAACTCCCACGGCCTTGGCCTTATTTTTCTCACCAGATACCCACTCTCACTAGTCTCACCCAAGGTGGTGTTTCCCTTCGCTCCTTCTTATCAAACTGCCACGGTCTATCCAAAAGAATATGTCCTGCATGCATCGGTATCACATCACATAGGACATCATCTGTGTATGGCACAATGGTAAAGCTCAACAATACCTGCTTTGTCACACTTATTTCCCCACAATCATTTAACCACTGCAACTTGTAAGGCTTCAGGTGTCTCAAGCAACTCAACCCCAATCGCTCAATCAAAGCTGTGCTAGCAACATTAGTACAACTGCCCCCATCTATGATCATACTACATCCCTTGCCATTCACACGGCACCTAGTATGGAATATGTTCTCCCTCTGCTGCACACTCTCATCCTCTACAACATGTGCACTCAAAGCACGCTTGGTAGAGTACACCTCTCCACTCTTTTTATCAATCACTAAGGTACGCTTATTGGGACATTGTGAAGCATAGTGTCCCATGCCCAAACATTTGACATCCTTAGTTCTAGCAGCTGCACCTTCAGGTTTTGGTCTAGTTTTGCTCGGTTCTGCAGCTTCTTTACCCTTGGCACTAGGTTCGGCCCTAGGCTTATTAAAGCCTCCACTGAACTCGCCTCTAGGCTTGTCAAAGCCTCCATCTCGCTTTTCATTCGGAACCCATTTTCCCTTCCATGCAGAAGTAGCATGAGTACCAAATCTGGATGTTGACCTTTTCTTGAGTTTCCTTTCTACCTTGATAGCCATGTGAAACATATCCTCCAAATCAACATAGTGATGCAACTCCACCATGTTTGCAATCTCTCTATTCAAGCCCCCTAGAAATCGTGCCATAGTAGCTTCTGCATCCTCAACTACATTGCCCTGATCCACACTTTCGAAGAGTGGATACTTGGACGGATTTGATCCTAATTCATATGATGTCTGCGAATCTTGTTTATTAGGCAAAGTGCCTAAAACGCCTTTTAGCGATAAGGGTGTACGTGCCACCGAGCTGTTAGCCCTCGTTCATGGTGACGTATGTGGGCCCATATCTAGCTAGGCTAGAGGTGGTTATGAATACTTCATAACCTTTACGGATGTTGCATCGCGTTATGGTTATGTGTATCTTATGAAACACAATTCAGAAACTTTTGATAAATTCAAATAGTTTCGACACGAAGTAGAAAAACATACCAATAAAAGTATTAAAATATTGCGGTCGGACCATGGTGGAGAATACTTAAGCAATGAGTTTATCGATTACTTAAAAGAATATGGTATTCTTTCAAAGTGGACTCCTCCCGGAACACCTCAACTGAATGGTGTGTCCGAACGGAGAAACCGAACTTTGTTGGACATGGTAAGGTCAATGATGAGTCACACTGAGCTACCAATTTCCTTCAGGGGATACGCATTGAACAGTGGAATACTTATTTTGAATAAGGTTCCGTCAAAGTCTGTTGGACAGAATCCATATGAAATATGGATAGAAAAGAAACCGGGTTTCTCATTCCTGAAGATTTGGGCATGCTGGGCATATGTTAAACGTTTGGATGGTACCAAACTAGAACCCAAATCGGATAAGTGCCTATTTGTAATTGGTTATCATAGGGAAACCAAAGGATATTATTTCAACAACCCATAAGAGAACAAAATATTTGTTGCTCTCCATGCGGTTTTCCTTAGAGGAATTCCTAAATGCAGTGGTAAGTGGGAGGAAAGTAGAACTCGATGAAAATCAGAGTGATACTGTTCCTGGCACCAATCCCCTCTCAAAACACGAACAATTCATCAGGGATGAGATTGTTCCACAATCTTCTAATACATAAGAACCGTGTAGGTCGGAGAGAGTTAGAAAACAACCTTAGAGGTATGGGTTTCTGATCTCACCTAATGTAGATATTAATCTTATTGAGGGATATAAACCGGCTACGTATGAGGAAGCGATACAAGGTATCGACTCTGCTTTATGGCAAGATGCCATGAAGTCTGAAATGAATTCCATGTATACCAACCAAGTTTGGACACTGGTTGATGTACCAGAAGACATTGTGCCTATTGGTAGCAAATGAGTCCTCATGGTGAAGACAGACATGGATGGCAACATACAAACGTACAAAGCTAGACTTGTATTGAAAGGGTATCATCATCAACATGGTGTCGATTACAACGAAACCTTTTACCCGTTGCCATTATTAAATCCATTTGGATAATGCTTGCTAATGCTGCATATTTCGATTATGAAATATGGCAGATGGACGTCAAAAATGCTTTCCTTAAAGGAAACCTTTTTGAAGGATGTTTATATACAACAGCCTGACGGTTTTGACATGCCAAAACATGCAAACAAGGTTTGCAAGTTAAATCGATCCATTTATGGATTAAAGCAAGCATTGTGTTCTTGGAACCAACATTTTGATGAGATCATAATGGTATATGGTTTCATTCAAAATGATGATGTTTCTTGTGTATATAAGAAGGTTAGTGGGAGCGCACTGACATTGATTGTCTTATATGTTGATGATGTATTGCTTCTTAGCAATGACATTCCCATACTAAAATCGGTGAAAGTTTGGCTTTCATTAAAATTCTCTATGAAATTCTTGGGAGAGACAACCTTTATTCTAGGAATAAGGATCTACTGGGATAGATATAAAAGTTTTTGGCACTCTCCGAGAACTCGTACATTGACAAACATGTACAGGACTCGGTGCCTCATGCAGTATTGGGTGTTAGCCGTTGGACCGGGAACAGATTCGCTCTGAATAGACCCATCGGAATCCCATTGGTGGTATGACTATGTGTCTATGGGAATCCGAATCAGGGGAGGTGTATGTGGTCTTAGCCTGAGACTTGCATCGCTAATACTTGCGACAATCAGTATACTTTGGTTTTGGTCGTCTGGAGCTTTAATATGTTCTGTGTACGCCTCTTCTGGGTTTACTGAGAATCGTAGTATATTGGGTGTGATGTCAAGATGGAAGTATCACTTCAGTCATATGGAGATGATGATCACGCAGGATACAGAACTAGTACTATTAAATGCTGCAGCTATCGGGATAGTATGACTAGGTCATGATTATCCGATTACAGAGACTAGTTGCTAGTGATATGATATTGCTTCGTACGGGGCAGACACAATTCCAGCCCTAGGCCTAGCATGTGACATATGATACTGGATCGTATTACGTAATACATTATATACTACGTCTGATACATATTATATATTCCTCGTTGAATATTTCTGGAGAATTAGGTAGGCACGGTGCTTTGCTAGAAGCCAACCATGTCTTGTAAATCGGTGAGAACGTGGTACGGGTACGCACGTATTCGGATAGTCCGATGACCGTATTTACTGCCAACATATCCAGGGATCTCTTGGGTCGCTTCCCAAAGATTCACCGACGATATTTGACTCGAACAGAATTAATCTGGGATTAATTAAGAGAGAGAAAATTAATCTGGGATTAATTACGGCAAGAATTAATCTGAGATTAATTATGAAGAGAAAATTAATCTAGGATTAATTGCGTCAAGAATTAATCTGGGATTAATTCATGCAGAAGAGAGAACGCGATTAATTTGGAATTAATCGGTAAAATAAATTTAATAGTTAAATTTGATTTTTCTATTTTATTTATTTATTTGGGCTAAAATAATATATCGGATATATTAATTGAAATTGGATTTCAATACGGAATTAAAATTGGATTTTAATTCAAGCGTACGAATTAATTTGGAATTAATTCGTAAGCGACTTTCGTAATATTTTGCTAGACATTATTATTTAATTAAATTGGATTTAATTACGTAGCAACGGAAAATTCGTTTAATCGAATTAAACGAACCAGAGGCCAAAGTGTGTAGTGTAAGCCAACTAGATTTGGAATTAAATGGGTGGGACCCATGACTTACATCAATTGTCATTAATTGATGGAAGTAGTTGGAATAGTAAATGTGGCATTAGTATCACACACCTACCACACTTGGGAAGTCAACTTTTGTATTAAGTTTTTGGAAAACCAAAATACATCATTCACTCTCTTTTTCCTTGCTTGACCGAATTCATCACTCTCTCCTCTCCTTGGCCGAATTCTCCTCTCTCTCCATTGGCCGAATTTGCTTCTCTTGGAGGGCAAGTTTTGCTTCATTTTTGTTCTAGCTAGCACTTAAAGGAGTCAAAGGAAGGTGATAGGGAAACTCACCCAAGAGTTTGGAACTCAAAAAGAGGGCTTGGAGCTTCTACATCCATGGAAAAGTTTTGAACTTCAACCAACCAATGTAAGTATTCCGCAACTTTCTTTGGTAAATTCACACTTGAATCAATGTTTAGGATCCTTGGGCAAGTCTTAGAGACACTTTCACTAAGGTCAACTAGTATGGGAGTCACTGACCCAAAACTCGTTAAATGGGTTAAAGAGAAAGCTTAAGAAAATCAGACACTTTTCTTCTTGTCATCTGAGATCCGAGCAATTAAGTCTGTAGAGGTGTCTTAACACCTAGTGTCATAAAGCCAACTGGTTTGGAAGACACTGACCCAAAGCTCTTTACAAGGGTTGAAGATTTATTATTAAAAAAATTATATATAAATAAACTGTCATTATCAAAAATGGGTAAATTTTGATATAACTTTAGATATTATTCTTTTTTCAACAAAACTTATGAATATTATGGGCACAATAAATTGATTGATACTTTGTCTCATGTGTGTATGGAAAATGGTAAAATGTACATGAGGATTTACTTATTTGATAATTTAGAAAGAAAGAAAATAAATACTAATTTGGATAATATTTTTTTTCTTTTTAGTTTTCGCTTAAATTACTATGGACTAGTAATAAGATGATTGGAGGTATGATGAATACTAAAAAATACACATTTATTAAAAGAAAAATTAATCATTTTACACTTGTAGTTTCATTAATCCCCTTAATTTAGCACATTTGTGAAATAATAATTAATTTTATATTTTATATATTTTTATTGTGATTTTTATTTCTTGTGTAGGTAAAATACTGTTTTGGAAGCTCAACAAGAAAATGGATATGAGATTTGAATTCCAGGACCCATAAAACCCAAAAGAGTGTGACAACTAAATTCAAATCGGACTTGGAAAATATTTATCATGTTTAGATTGACAGCAAAATGAGCTTATGATGTATTTAACTACACATGTATTGTATTATCATTATTATAATATATATAATATATTTTGGAGGTCCCACCGAAATTTTTTATATATAATATTTTGGAGGTCCCACCAAGATTTTATATATATATATATTAACTAAAAATAATAATATAATATATTTATAATTTTTAAATTGTCATCACCTTTCGGTGGAAAGGTGGTGACAATTGCAAAGCAAATGTATTATTGCATTTGCTTTGCAAATATTACGTGTCAAGGCACCTTCTATAAAATGAGGTGCTCCGCACCTCAATAAGAGGGGGAGAGAAGATGGAGAGCTCTCTTCCAGTTTGGATGCGTTATTTCATTTTCTTATCTCTGGGAATTTGGGGTATGTATCATGTGTGATTTATTTTATTTTTCCTTTTGTAAATTCTATTTCTCTGATTAATAAAATTATGTGTGTTTTTATTTATATTTTGTTTTGTTAATTTGCACCCTGCTGGGAGTAAAGGGTGAAGCTCTTGATATGAAATTATATGTGATTTTCATTTATATTATATTTTATAAATTGTGATAATTTCCCAAATAAAATAATATTCTTTCCATTTTATTGAAGACTCTTGACTAGTTGTAGACAGTCTCCATTGACACAAATAATATGTAGATTTCATAAATGAGAGATAGTGGACTATTAAAGATCTGGATTAATTATACACAATACAGTTCCACCTATATAATTAGTTTTATATATTTGGCATAATTGAATACCTAACTGGAGTTGTTATAGACAACGTTTTTATGGCTAATTTTATATGTTTTGACATATTTAGAACTATGGCATGACTAATTATCGACATGACGGATTACATGTGTTGGCATAATTAATACATGATAATTATGAAATAAATTGATTGAGAAATAATTATAATTTATATTTTATAATAAGTAAAAATTATTTTATATTTGAAATATAAAGAGTGGATCCACTAACCATAGTATTTTATTTTTTTATTTTTATTAGTTGAATTATTATTTTATCATATTAAATCTATTCCATGTGGATCGACCCCAGACTTACCATATTATTTTATTACTTCGACACTCTTATACTTGAGAGTAAAGAACCATTTTGTGAGTTTTTCATTAGTATATAATTATGCAGTATGTTCAATTAATATTTCATTTTCAATTGTAAGTCACAAAATAGAATTACAATATTTGATTACTTAATTGTATTTGAACTAGTTATTTATTATGATGTTTTTTTCTTATATATCCATGAAATTTTCTTTAAAACTTATTTAAAAATAATTATTTTTGAAATAAATCTTGTATTTGAAAAAAAAAATTAGCCCAACATAAAAAAATATTCATCGCTTCGCCTACTTATGAGTGATTATTGGGCTACTAGTCCTTTAGCCACTCCATGATCTTTGGGGGTGTTTAAGGGTCGGATCGGGTCGGATTTTTAAAATTTTTTGAGATCCGATCGGATCGGGTCACGAGGAGGTCGGGTCACGAGGAGGTAAACTCGATCAGGTGGTCAATTTTTTTTAATGAATTAATTATTTTTGAAATATAAATAATAGTTATTTTATGTCCCGAAAATTATCATATATAAAGTTTTAATACAACAAAGTAATAAACAAATGAAATAATAGTAAAAATTTTAAAAAATAATAAAATTTTTAGAAAAATAATAAAATTTTTAGAAAAATAATAAAAATATTATAGGGTCGAGTCGGGTTAGGTGGAATTTTTTTTAAAAAAAATCACGAGAGTCGAGTCGGGTTGCGGGTTGACCCGACCCTATGAAGACCCGTAAGACATAGATTGGTGTTGGGTTAAATTTTGTATAAATTATGTTTTTTTTTTATAACCAGGGTGTCTGGCCCAGCTTACGCGCACCTCTACTAATCCCCGGGACCTGTACCCCGTGCCCTCAGAAGTTTCCCATCACAGATCAGGGTAAGTCGCTGGCTTTTCACACCAGGGGGCATGACCCCAAGGAAATGCATCTAGTGAGATTCGAACCTTGAACCTGAGAGGGAGCAAACCACTCAAGCCCAAAGTCTTTACCACTGAGGCAACCCCTTGGGGTTTGTATAAATTATGTTAATAATTATTAAATAAAAAATTATAAATAATAGAAACTTAAATGTCCATATTATTGATAAAAAATATATAAAAAAATAAATACAAAAAAATCAACAACACTGAACCCCAATCAAATAAATTATGGCAATTTGACCGTCATCTTAGACTTGTTACTCCTAAAAATAATATTAAAATATAAATTGTTAAATGAAGAATTTGATTTGTATTTTTAATGCAGAAGTGAATAAAAAGTCAAGGAGACAGCATGGTGATACGTACAAGATATGTGGCAGGTGGTGATCAGCGGCATTCACAAGCGCCAAAGCTTGGAATTATTTTACTCGACGATGTCAAAATCTGCCACCACATTTCATGAGACAGAAATCCCGAGTTCAGTGGCTTAATCTTGGTGATCAGAATACGAAGTTTTTTTTCCAAGCTATGAAGAATCATCATCAGAGAAGTAAGATAACTTCTATAACCACAGAGGATAATAATCGTTTGGAGGATCCTACATTAGTCCAAGAGGAGATTGTGTCCTTTTATAGTACTCTGTTAGGGCCTCAGCCGAGTTTGCCAGATTTTGATCGAGATCTTCTTCACTCTACCATTACTCAGTTTGTTTCTGATGAGCAAAGAGGGGTCCTTAGCCTAGAGGTTTCAGAAGAGGAGATTAAGGCTGCACTATTTTCTTTGAAAGATCATAAGGCTCCTGGACCAGATGGTTTTAACTCAAGTTTCTTCAAGAAAGCCTGGTGTGTGGTAGGTGATGATGTTATTCATGCTATTCGCTCATTTTTTTTATCTCAGGGAAGCTCTTGAAACAGGTGAATGCCACATATATTGCTCTTATTCTGAAGATCCCTAATCCTTCTAAGGTCAAGGATTTTCGGCCTATCTCTTGTTGCATCACTATCTATAAATGTATCTCTAAGATTATTGCAGATCGGATTAAGATTGTTCTTCCTTCCGTGGTAAGCTCCAACCAATCTGCTTTTGTGGCGGGTCAACGTATTAGTGACAATATCTTATTATGTCAGGAGTTGGTCAAGAACTATCATAGGAGTGGTGGGGTGCCGAGGTGTACTCTTAAGATTGATTTGATGAAGGCTTATGATACAGTTCGATGGGATTTTATGTTGGAAATGTTGAGAAATATTGGGTTTCCTGAGAGGATGGTTGGTTGGATAGGAGAATGTATGACTTCTACTATGTTTTCTGTTTCTATTAATGGGGAGTTGAATGGTTTCTTTCCAGGAGGTCGTGGTTTACGTCAGGGGGATCCTATGTCTCCATATCTTTTTGTTTTGGCTATGGAAGTTCTCTCGGGCTTACTTCACAAGATGACTCAAAAGCAAGGTTTCAGGTATCATTGGCGGTGTTCTAAGAATCATCTTACCCATCTCTGATTTGCTGACGATCTCATGATTTTTGTCGAGCAGAGAAGGTTTCAGTTTCCATGGTAAGGGATTGTCTTCATCAGTTTATGGGGTTGTCTTGTTTGGTTCCTAATCCAGCAAAAAGCCAATTTTTTTCTAGTGGTATTTCTGCAGTATACAAGCACGAGTTGCTCAGCCTTTTGAGTTTTCAGGAAGGTGTGCTCCCTATGCGTTACCTGGGAGTTCCATTGATTTCTTCAAAACTTCAGGCTTCTGATTGTAATGTCCTTGTAGAGCGTATTATTGGCAGAGCTAAAAATTGGAGTTGTAAATATCTCTCTTTTGCGGGGGCGTTTACAGCTAATTAAAGCAGTGCTGTTTTCTATCCAAGTGTATTGGTCTTCATTGTTTATATTGCCCAAGACTGTAATTAAGAAGGTGGAGTCTATCTTGAGGTCATTTCTTTGGAAGGGAAGTGAGCTTGTTTCGACAGGGGCGAAGGTGGCTTGGGATAGAGTTTGTTTGCCTGTCAAAGAAGGGGGTTTGGGGATTAAGAAGCTAGAGGATTGGAATAAGGCGGCTATTACTAAGCACTTATGGTTTCTTAATTCGGGTAAGGAATCCTCTTGGTCTACGTGGGTTCGTTCTTACTTGTTGAGGGGGTGTAGTTTTTGGGAAGTTACATGTCCTAGTGAGTGTTCATGAAGTTGGCGGAAAATTTTAGGCCTTCGTAATTTTGTGCATCGTAGGATGAGATTTCATATTGGGAATGGCACCCTCTGGGACCAATTGTGGATACCTTGGGAGAGAGAGTCATTTATGATTCAGGACTAGGTAAGATGGCTAGGGTGGCCGCTATTGTTGATGGTAACTGTTGGCGCTGGCCATCAGCGAGGTCAGCCAATCTTCTCCAATTGGCTTGTTCTATGCCTATGGATTTTGTTCCTTGTGATACGAAGGAGGATGTGCTGGTGTGGGAGGATGATCATAAAGGTATTTTTTCGGTCAGGAGTGCTTGGGATACGTTGAGGGTAAGAAGTAATCGGGTGAGTTGGTACCGAATTGTTTGGTTTCCAAAGGCCATTCCAAGACATGCTTTCATGCTTTGGCTCACGATTCAAGGAGGCCTTTATACTCAGGATCGGTTAATGGCTTTTGGCATTTCAGGTTGTTCTATGTGTGTGCTTTGTGGTCATTCGGGGGAGGATAGAGATCATCTCTTCTTCAAGTGTTCATTTGCTTCTCAGATATGGTCGTCTATTTTGGCTAAATGTGGTATAGATTGGTGCTCTCGTGACTGGATGCAGACTATTATGTGGATGGAGCAGTATAGTAGTGGATCTTTGTGTCATTTACTTGTTTGATTATCCTTTTCCGCTGCAGTTTACTTCATATGGAAGGAGAGGAATGCTCGACTACATGACGAGTCTCATAGTCCATATAGAGTTCTCTTGACCAATATTATGTTTACTGTACGGACTCGTGCTAGTTTGTCAAGAAAGGTGAAGCTTTCAAATGATAATAGATGGCTTCAACAATCTTGGCAACTATCCGACGATATTTTTTGATTTGATTTTGCTTGTCTTTAGCCTAATTGGCTTTTGTTCTGTAGCTAGGAAGGCCTATCTTCCTTAGCTCTCTGGGGTATGCCCCTGTGCTTTTGTTATTTCTTTGGTTAATATACTTACTTTATCCACACAAAAAAAAAGCCATGTTTTATTAAAATAACCCCAAAAAAAGAAGGCAATCAGTTTTGCAATCGGTTGTCCCTTAAAATAATAAAAAAAATTAATATTTTAAAAAAATAAAATTTAATAAAAATTTTTAAAATTAAATATATTAAAAAAATTGAGTTCACGTTTAATGATTATGTTACATGTTTAATGGTTAAAGTTATATATTAATGGTAAAAGGTTTCATGCTAATAAATTTTTCATATTTATTGGTCAAAATTGTATTTCTAATGGTGTTAGTTGCATATTTGATGGTCTTAATTACATATTTGGTTTTCGAGGTATTAAAAAAATTGCATGTTACTTTTAAAAATTACAAGTCTTATGATTAATGGTACATGTTAATAGTAAAAGGTTTCATGTTAGTAAAAGTTTCATATTTATTGGTCAAAGTTGCATGTGTAGTGGTGTTAGTTGCATGTTTATTGGTCTTAATTACATGTTCGATTTTCGAGGCAAAAAATTACATGCTATTACTAAAGGTTCCATATTTATTGGACACAGTTGCATATCTTCATTATATTAGTTGTATATTTAATGACCTTAATTACATATTTGATTTTCGAGGCATAAAAAAAATTACATATTATTGCTAAAAATTACCAGTCTTGTGGTTAAAATTGAATGTTAATGGTAAATATGTTTCATGTTAGTAGATGTTTTATATTTATTGGTCAAAATTGCATGTTTAATTATGTTAGTTGCATGTTTAATGGTCTTAATTATATGTTTGGTTTTCGAGGCATAAAAAACTAAATGTTATTGTTAAAAATTATCAGTGTTATAGCTAAAGTTACATGTTAATGGTGCAAGGTTTCATGTTCGTAAATGTTTTATATTTATTAGTCAAAGTTTCATGTGTAATGGTTTTAATTATATGTTTGATTTTCAAGGAAAAAAATATAGCATGTTATAGCTAAAAATTACAAATATAATGGTTAAAATTGCATGTTAATGGTGAAATATTTTATGTTAGTTAAGGTTTTATATTTGTTAGCCAAAGTTGCATGTCTAATGGTGTTAGATGCATGTGTAATGTTCTTAATTACATATCTGATTTTCAAGGTATAAGCAAATTGCATGCTATTGTTACAAATTGCAAGTCTTATCGTTAAAGTAACATGCTAATGGAAAAAAGTTACATGTTAGTAAAAGTTTCATATTTATTGGTCACAATTGCATGTCTAATTGTATTAGTTGCTTGTTTAATGGTCTTACTTACATGTTCAATTTTTGAGTTATGTTCAAATTATTTCATGATTACTTATGTTCAAATTATGTTGATGCATTTTCAAGTCATGTCCTCGAGTTGCAGTTTATGGTGTCATTTTCAATTCACATTGTAATTCAAGTTTCCCTCGTGTTTTTTCAATTTCCATGTTTATGTACGTTCATGTTATCTATATTTTAGTCATGTTTCAGTTTCATCCCATGTCATGATTCTAGTTTCCATTCATGTTATCATTTTTGCAGTTCATACTATATATTCACAATTCATGCACAGATTAGGTTAGATCCAAGCCACCACGAGTTTGAGATGGTTTTGCACGGGTTTGGGTGGTTTGGTACAAGCATGCATGAGTGTCATGTTACAATCACGTTTCAGTTTAAGCCTCATAGTTTATGCATTCATTACATGTCTTTAGTTTATATTTCAATTACGTCTCGTTATAGCCTTAAGTCATGTTCTTAGTTTGGCCATGTAGCTTCCATACATACATGTTCAGTTCAGTTATTCAGGCTCAACTCATGTAGTTTTAGGATAAAATATACAAGTTCATATCATGACAGTATGTTATTAGGTAGCAGTTTATGATAACATTTTAGATCATGTTAGAAAAACATGTCTGGTAGTTCATGTTAGTTTCAGGTTATGTTCACATGTCAAGTTCATGTTCAGTTATGTTAACACATTTTTAGTTATCAAGTTGTGTCTTAGTTATTAGCATTCATGTTATGTTAGATTCCAATCATGTCATATTTTCAGCTGCTATTTTCATGCCCAGCTCTCAGTATTTAGTTAGCTCATTATCTTCCAACTCATGTCATGAATTGTAGATTCAGTTCCCCAATTTCTTCATGTTTGAGGTTTTGTAACTTCTATTTTTCAGCCTTATGTATCATATTTATCTTCTGTATCATAGTATTCACTCACCAGGTCATTCAAAAGACTTGACTCTCCCCATTCTCCAGTTGTTTTTACAGGTTACAGGGTCATGCATGCAGAGGACAAGCTTTAGATGAGAAGAGATCCAACAGTAGTCATTAATATCACGGTCGTCATAGTCAGAATCGAGCCTGTTAGTTTAGTATTTGTTAAATCAAGTTATGTATATGTATATATATTTTGCTGATATTAAGTTGTGTACATCTAAGATATAATAATGATATGTAAATACGAGTTATATTCATAAACGGTATTGTAGATAGGTTCATCAAGTTTACATTAGTTCATTATCATGTATGCATGACATCCACGTATGCATGTAGATAAGAAAATCAGTTAAGTCATGTATGTGCATGTCGGGGGTTCGGAATGATGGCTAGGTCGTCTCTTGCCGACCATATGCCCAGGTTTTTGGGGTGTGACATCGCTGCGATTACCCCCAATAATGGATAATGTAAACCCTTATGGTAAAAGGTATAATGTCAATATATTTATGATTGTGCTAAACCAAGAATCTCATGCAAGGGGGTTATTCAGCTACGGTTGTAGTCTAATGGACTAATCATATAGACCAATCAAAATAGTGGGATATGACTTTCATAACTAAAAGTTATCCCATAGTGATCTTTTGTTATATTTTCACAACCTTCATACAGATTAACAAGTAACCTAATCAAACTCTACAACGAGCTCCATGAATGGGGAAAAATGTCAAAGTTACAATATCCATAAATAAGATTGGGAAGACCTCAAGTCGGCAAACTACTCATATAATCGTTAATTGAGAGTTTTCATGAAAACATGTGATAAACATTTTATGTAAAAACTATCAACAATGAGTTCGATGGATATGAATAAATCATGCACTCATGTGATGCACCAGATAGTCAAAACCCGCTAGTAACCTATAAGACCAGCTAACTCATTTAATACTGGACACTAGGTGGTCCAACATTAGGATAATATTACTATTATAAATTATTTTTAAAGTAAATATTCCTAATTGTTGGTTTTGGGATGCAGTCAATGTTGGGTTCACAAAGAACAAAATTCAAGATCATTAAGCATAAAACATGTGTGGATACGTAAAGAAGTAGCGGAAATTATACTCACTTTGATCGGTTTGTGGATGTAGAGAATAATAAAAAAATTTCCCCTTTGTGAAGTGCTCCAAGCTTTCTTTGATTGTATGTTTGAGCTCCAAGCTTTGAAATTTGAATTCCAAACTCTTGGGAATGGTTTCCCTATCACCTTTGTATGATTCTTTGAGTGCTAGCTCTTGATATTTTTGAAGTAAAATCAAGAAGAAATGAAGCCAAGCTTCACGCCTATTTGAGAGAAAAAATGAAGTCTCTGTAGGCATTGCATTTTTGCATGTGAAACCCGATGATGAGTCTCAGTTGGAGGCACTACCTTTTTAGCTAAGGATATTGCGGGAAACGGAGGTCGGAAGGGGAAATTCAGAATAAGTACGTCATCAAGTTTATTTCACAAGCTCACTGTCTTCGTTAGTGCTGCGTTCGTTACTTCGTTCGAACGTCAGGCAGATTGCGGACGTTCGTGTGGCGTTTGAATTGGCGTTCGAACGGCGTCAGTGTTTCTGGTTTTGCTGCTACCTCGCACCCCAGCCCAATTAGCTCCCCAAAACCCATAAAACACATCCCAATTTAATTAAATTAAACATTAAATATTAAATAAAATATTTAAACCATTTACCAATTAAATAAAACACAAAATATAATCATACCTAATGAAGATAAATCAAATATATTAACTTCCTAACTAAACAAATCACATACTAAATTAAAAAGATGTCATGCCTAATTAAAATCAATCATAACAAATTAAAGATATTGACTTCCTATTCTAGCCAAGATTTGTCCCCCCTCAATCTTTGACTTTCCTTGCTTAACACCAAATCAAATCCTCCTTTTAATGCCAAAATCCCTTCCTTGTGAGACAAGATGAAGCCCTAGCCTTTCTCTATATAAACCACACCTCTCCAAGGCATTGGCTCTCCTAGTTCACGCCCATCACAAACAAAAAGAAGAAAAGAATTTCCAACCCCTAGCTCATACACATAATAACAAACAACTCTCTTCACCCCCACTCTCACATTACCGAAAACAACTCCTAATCACCACCGAAAATAGCAACCCCCTAAGCCTCCACACATCACTGAAAAATATACCCCCAACGACAGCCCAAACACGCCCCAAACAGCCACTAAAGTACCCCCGAACAGCAGCCCCCTTCCCACCGAAACTGACCCAAACCAGTCCCTAAATCACGCCCAAACAGCAGTAATTTAACCCCTAAAACAGCAGCAAAATACACTTAAAACATTCCCTAAAAAACATTAAAAACAGTAACATAAAAACTGCATTCATAATCTTTAAAATAATCACACACAACTGCACGAAGAACCCACACAAAAACTCGGAACAGTCCGTGGAAACGTCAAAACAGGTGACCTGAACAGTGAGCAGCAAAACAGAGGCAGAACAGTAGCAGAACGGAGTCCAAACAGCAAAGCAGTGAGCTAGGACGCTGAACCAGTGAACCGGAGAAGTTGAGGAGCTGTACCCTTCCGACGTCCGTGAAACGCAAGCCTGAAAGTTGGCTAAAAGGTTAAACCTGAGGGTATCTTTCACACTCGCTTTTGTACTATTTCTTAAATATTGCTTGTGTGATTGTCGTGTTGCATGTTGTGGCCTTTGAGTAAATAAATATGCATGAATTATGAGATGTAGTATGTTGTGGCTGTGGAATAAAATGAGAGACGTGTCAACTCTCGCGGTATATCGGATGGAAACTCGGACATAAATTTCATAGCCGATTCCGAATGGACGGTAATATGATCTGTACTCGGGACACAACTCCACGTACCGCTCGAGTAAACGGCACCCTCTTTTGTTTTGTGTTGCTTTTGTTTATTTATTTTTCGTCACTTGAATTCTGTATGTCGTTTATTTATGCATGATTCAATCGAGCGCATGGGCTTAGTAAGTGGAATGAAAGATCCCCTATGGGGATGGGCTAAAGCCCTTTACCACGATGCTTTGCCGCGCCGGTTGATGTGTGTTCGGTTGGATGCAAGATACGTTCAATCGGGCATACTTAGTTTGATATTATTGTCTTTATCTTTTTATGCATGGTTCAATCAAGCGCATGGGCTTAGTAAGTGGAATGAAAGATCCCTTATGGGGAGGGGTTAAAACCCTTTACCACGATGCTTTGCCGCGCCGGTTGATGTGTGTTCGGATTGGATGTAAGATGTGTTCAATCGGGCATACTTGGTTTTGATATGATTGGCTCTATTTTTGTATGTATGATGCGATCGAGCGCATGGGCTTAGTGAGTTAGTCCAAAGGTCCTCCATTTGAGAGACGAAGAGCCTAAAAGGCCACCTTTGTGACACTACTTCGCCGCGCTGGACGAAGTGTGTTTGGGTTGAATGTACGTTCAATTGGGCATACGAAGTCCTACACTTTTATTGTCTTTATTTCATGTGTTGTGATGTGACGCGCATGGGCTTAGTATGTTGGCCTAAAGGTCCTCTCTTTGAGAGACCAAGAGCCCCAAAAGGCCACCTTTACAGCAGTACTTTGCCGTGCCCCTTTATTTTGTTGTTTATGTATTGCGTCCCATTTCATGCATCAGGTCTGTTCCCGTTCGAACGCGTTTACGAACGCAACTCGAACGCGCATGCATTTTGCCTTATCATGCATCAGGTCTCATTTCCGTTCGAACGCGTTCATGAACGCCATACGAACGTGAGCGTTCTGTTTCATTTTCGTTCGAACGCGTTAACAAACGCCATACGAACGTGAGCATTCTGTTTCATTTCCGTTCGAACGCGTTATCAAACGCCATACGAACACGAACCTTCTGTTTACCGTTCGAACGCGTTTAC
>SKCR01007316.1:0-33936 GCA_019454045.1 Zanthoxylum bungeanum
CCTTAGAACTAATGAAGCACCCTCCTATAAAATGATGGAATATAACAAATTATAAGCATAGGTGATATACTGCTTAAAAAGTTTTGGTTTCCCATCAAAATATAAAGTTTATCACAACTAAATAATTTGATAACAAGAGAAAAAGCAACTAAGTTAACGGTTGTTACGGTTCTTACTTCTTCTTTTTTTTTTCCTTTTTTTTTTTATAGGAAACAAAGATTATATTGAAAAAGAAAAGGTGAAAAGATTACAAAAGCAGACAAGTGGTCCACTAAATAAAATAACAACTTCCTTATAGAGAAGAACTTCGAAAACTAAACTAAACTTAGAATAACCCAATACATAGGAAGAAAAAAGCCAAACCATCAAAATTTATAATCAGCCAAACAATGTATATAAACCTGACAGCTGACTGACTTTTAAGTACTACCTCCAAAAATAACTCAATTTCAGTATAAACTATAAAGACAAAAAAATGAAACTTAATTCAACATTTTCAATCATTTCGCGATTTTCTCAAGAAAAAGATCAGATAAGGTCAACTACTTTCACAATTTCTTTCTTCTTCCCTTCTCCAAAGAGTTATATAAAAACTAACTTTAAAATTCTCCCAAGAGTATCCCCATAATTACCTTAAGATACCAAACTAAAACTGGAAACTAATTATACTTTGTTTTATTGATCAACTAAACTGAGACTTTAAGAGACCAACTACCAACCTTCAGTGTCAATACTACTAACAAGAACTAAAAATTCTACATTTTCCACAATTTTCTCAGGACACAAACAGAATAGATCATATACCTTAACCTGAGGGATTTTGTGAGTGCAGAGGTAAAAAAGGATACTATTAGGCGGCTTTGAACAACAAAACTGGAACTTAAAACCAAATCTACTAATTTCACTTTTCTTTCTCGATCAACTGTAAGTGACTTTAAGAGACCAAACTCCAGCGCCAGTACCACTAAAAAGAACTAAAAATCTACATTTTGCACAACTTTCTCACGAAACAAACACAAAATATCGTTATCTTAGGGTTACCTTGATTCTGTTAAACCGTTTTTAACTACGAAACTGGAACTTAGCCTAAACCAAATCAACTAATTTCACGTTTCTTTCTCGATAACATGTAACTGACTTTAAGCCACCTAGTATAACAAGAAGTACAATTATACATGTTTTAAGATCGTTACCTTAGGGTTCCCATGAGTACAGAGGTCAGCAAGGATTCTATTAAGCGCGTCGAAGCTACCGCCGCCGGGGCCAGACGCAGTAGGTCCGATGTAGCGCAGCGACTGCGACGTGGAGGCCATCGATTGGTCCTTTTCTCAACCCTAATCCGCTCTCAATTTGTTCAAAATATCAGAATCAGATCCTCTCTCTTATGTCTTTATCTTCATGACATTGATGAAAAACAAGCGAATAAATAAAAATAAAAGTTTTTTTATTGATTGTTATGGAAATTTTGAGAGTGGAGGGGAGTTGATGAATGATAAAAATAGAGACGTTATCAGAAGTGCACTTGTTTATTTATTTTTTAAAAAATTATTTTGACGAAATTATTTATTTGCGAATCGAATGTGTGATTTGTTGCCCTTTCTACTTTATATGTTCTGTCAAAATAAACAGGAATACATTTGTTAGAGAAATAAGTCATATTTTTTTCTTAAATATTAAGAAATTTTATGTCAATTGCTCTTCATATTGGAGTCTAAAATGGTGTATTCAATTGAGGTTTTAAAATATTTTTTTGGGTTAAATAAGTCTTGTGATATTCAATTAAGATTTTTAAATAATCTAAAATGTCTTGTAGTATTTCTTTAAGATTATGAGGATTTTTTAAAGAGTGTATCTAAATCTAGTGATATTCAATCAGGACTTTAATTAAGTAATAGAAAATCTTATGGTATTGAAAATAATCATATTGAAAGATTTTTTTATATGTGTGATTGTGTAGGACTTTTCAGTGAAAATTATAAATATGAAACTCTATAAAAAAAAAATCTTACCATAACCCATGAGACTTTTTACATTTTTTTAACTGTTAGAAACAGAAGATGAACATATATATTATCTCTTCATGAACAAGTTACTTGTTTATTAGTAATTTATTCTTTTTTCTTTTAAACAAAACAATATGACTTTCTTTTAAATGCAACTGATAATGTCATTCCTCCAACCATTTTTCTTAATGAATTTCATTTTCGAGGAGGAAAATTTTATCACATTTAAAAATAATTTCCTAGATTTTCTTTGAGGCCAGCAGAACTTCTTCAATCGGATCGATGATAATGTACAAAGGGAATTTAGCATAACAATGATTTTTTCCCTCGTTTTCTCGCTAAATTTTTACTTGTATTTTTTAAAAAAAAAATCCAAATTTAAGGAAAAAAATATTTATCAATTATTAAGATCATTGATGCCGAAGTGTTATCTTTTATTCCTAGGTCAGAGACATGACATTCTGTCATAGAAATTCGGAAAATAATCTGAGATAATTAAGCGTTTTCGTCAGTAAAGTTGTCTACATTGTTAGTAAAATATTGATAGATTGCTTAAGCTTAGGAAATATTACTGCCACCATCATAGCTTGTAACAAAAATATAGTTGTAATGGTTAAGGTATCCCTAGTTAACCATGATAGAAATTATAGCATTGTTAATTCACTGAAGGGGTGACAAGGACGAGAATGGCCCAAGAAAAGAATGTCTCATTGAATTAGATAAACATTACTCATAATCCGATTAAAAATTGGTTGGTTAGCATCATAAAAGTAAAAAAAAAAATAAAAATTATATGTGGTACTTTCAAATCTTTTAAATTCTTATGATATAAATTTTTTAAAATCCAATAAGTAACAAATCCTGATTAAAAAAACTGTAACAAAATTTTAAAAGTCATTACATTCTTAAATAGTCTTTTAAAATCCACTGAACTTATTTATCCATAAACAATCTTTTAAAATCTTAATTGAATACACCCCCATAAAACTTCTTTTTCCTCAAAATAAAATATTTGGGAAATTATCATCTCTCCACCTAAAATTTATTTAATATTCAAAAAATATATTTGAAAAAATATTATCTATGCACCCAAAATTTTATAATTCTTGCATAGATTTTATTATCCATCCACTTTAAATTTAGCTGTTATTTGGAAAAAAAAAACACCCAAATTTTAGGTGGGAAATATTTTTTTAATAACCTTTACTATACATATATCATTTTCTCAAAAAATAATTTTTGTTAATATCAATTAATTTTCAAGTAGATAGATTACCACATTTGAGTGACGTAAAATTGTTCATGTGTCATTTCATTGTAGTTTTCTAATTTGGTTTGTGTTTTAATTCAAATAAATGCATATATGTATTTAGAATACATGCGGGGAGTCTGTGACTACAATGGGTGGAGTGTTGGGGTCTTGTCTACAAAGTATGCCCGAGATACTCGTATGCGAGACATTACCTCTCCAGTATCTGATCATCGAGTACGTCCTCAAGTCCTATAGACAGGTTAGTAAGAATTCTCAAGCTATATGAATATTCTTCATAATGAAAGTAACCATAATCCTTGTTCTAGTTGAGAACCCTTCTGAAATCATCTTGATTTATTATCAAAAGTTCGAGACGAGTTAAGAAAATAGATAGTAAAATTCTAAGAATATCCACCCAGAAGAGACCAAGGAGGTTTCTAAGGTTAAAAAAGAAAGAACTTGACACAAGTCAAGATAGGTAAGTTAGCAGTACTAGTAAGAATCCATAGATCAGACCAATTCCAATAGGAACCCACGTAAGTATGAAATGACATACCCATGAGATTGAAGACACTCAGGAGTTAGCAAAAGGGGGATCAATACAAATTATAAGTTTGGTGAACTAGCCTACAACAAAAGCATCACTCCATGAAGATAAACAACCACTAGTCTCAATAGTACAGCTTAGAGCCAAGAGAAAAGTTATGGAAATAAATAATATAGAAGGATGCAGGAAATAACAAGGAAGTTCAGTTACATAGAAGCATGGATAACGTAGTTTGAAGACAGTATCGTAAATGGAGACGTCTGAATTGTTGATAAGAGTTGTGGAACCTTAAGATATGGAGAAGTCGATGCGGATCCCAATAAGGATTTGGACAAGCAAAGAAGAGCATCCGACTAGATAGACAAATCACGAAGCAGCGAGATAGCCGAACCAATAAGTTCAACGGAACCTAGACAAGAATCATAAGATAGTAATATTTTATACGAGATAAAGTGATTTGAATTCACAGTATGTCTAGCCAAATCTAGAAGAAATAACCCTCCCTATGGTAGAACAGATAGCCTTCAAGAAAGTAAAAGCTCAAAAAGAGTAAGGAGCCAGAGTAAGCAACGCAGAGGACGACCCCTATAAGTAAAGTATACGACTAATAAAGAGTTCCACATCATACTAAAGAGGAAAAATTAGTAAGAGAGCAACATTCAAATCAAAAGTATTAGTGGTGATATCATAACCTGTCGAAGAATATTGAGCTTCCATAGTAGTAATGGATTAAAAGGTTTAAGGAATTGAGATAAGTAGGAAATTTAAGTAGCAAAACAAAATTTCGAATGGAAGAATAACAAAAGAGTATGGTAAAATTACGAGAGAGTATGGACCTTAAGAAGGTTCTCAGTAAATGATATGTGTAGGCACTGCATTTTTAACATAAGTCCCTATGATGAGTCTCATTTTAGAGACACTACCTTTTAAGTCACGGAGGTCACGGGAAACAGACATCGGAAGGGGGAATTCAGAATAAACAAGGTTCACTGTTTTCGTTCGTGCTGCGTTCGTGTTTACGTTCGAACGTCAAACGGATTGCGGGCGTTCGTGCCGCGTTCGAGGAAGCGTTCGAACGGTGTCGGTAATTCTGGTTTTTGCTGCTAGCCTCACATCCAGCCCAATTAGCCCCCCAAAGCCCATAAAGCACATCCCAATTTAAATAAATAAATATTAATTAAAACATTAACTAAATAAGATAATAATTAAATTAATTAAATAATTAAATAAAACATATACCAAACATAAAATAAACAATTACCACTTAAACTAAAATCATGCCTAAATTAAACAAATCACATACTAAATCAAAATATAATCATACCAAGTTAAAATCAATCAACCAATATATTATTCCTAACTTAAAATATTGTATTCCTAATCCAACCAATCAAATATTCAACCTTCCCTATCTAGCCAAGATTTGTCCCCCCCCCCCTCAATCTTTGACTTCCCTTAACCAAACCAAATCAAATCCCTCTTCAATTAGCCAAATCCTCTTTCCTTGTCAAACCTAACCCTTTGCCTATAAAAAGAACCCTTCACCAACCTTCTCAACCCTAGTCCCTAGTAGCTAGTCCCTAACTCATACACAACACACATAAAAATTACAGGAAGAAGACACCCAAAAACAATAAGCAAAAGATAAAGAGGAAACGGCAGCGAAACCACAAGGAAACAGTAGCAAAGACGGAGAACGACGACTCAAAACAGTAAGACAACGAACGAGAACAGTGAACCAGTGAACCGGGAGAGTTGCGGAGCATCCACCCGTCCGACGATCGTGTACCGTACATCCGAGAGGTGATTTAAAAGGTTAGACCTGAGGGTACACTTTCATTAGTTTATATTCGTTTTTTTATTATTATTATTGAATTCTATTCGCATGAGAGTCGTTTATGGATGCATGTTGTGGCTTGAATGAATGGAAGAGTGTCGTCTCTTGTGGTATATAGGATGGAAACCCAGACGTAAATTCCGTAGCCGAATCCGAATGGACGGTAGTGCGGTCTGTACATGGGACACAACTCCACGTACCACTTGAGTAAACGGCACCTTCTTTTGTGTGGCGTTGCTTTGGTTTATTTATTTCTTGTCATTTAAATCTTGTATGTTGCTTATTCCCGTATGATATGATCGAGTGCATGGGCTTAGTAAGTGCGATGAAAGGTTCCCTAATTGGAGGGGTTAAAATCCTTCACCACGACGCTTTGCCGCACCGATTGATGTGTGTTCGGTTGAATGCGAGATACGTTCAATCGAGCATACCTAGTTTGATATGATTGTCTTTATTTTCGTATGCATGATTCAACCGAGCGCATGGGTTTAGTAAGTGCGATGTGAGATCCCCTATGGGGAGGGGCTAAAGCCCTTTACCACGATGCTTTGCCGCGCCGGTTGATGTGTTCGGTTGGATGCAAGACACGTTCAATCGGACATACTTAGAATAGTATGATTGTCTTTATGTTTGTATGCATGATGTGATGTGACGCGCATGGGCTTAGTATGTTGGTCTAAGGTCATCTCTTTGAGAGATCAATAGCCCTCAAAAGGCCACCTTTACGGCAGTACTTCGCCGCGCCCCTTTATTTTGTGTTTATGTATTGCGTCCCATTTCATGCATCAGGTCTGTTCCCGTTCGAACGCGTTTACGAACGCAACTCTCGAAACGCGCATGCATTTTTGCCTTATCATGCATCAGGTCTCATTTCCGTTCGAACGCGTTACGAACGTGAGCATTCTGTTTCATTTCCGTTCGAACGCGTTATCAAACGCCATACGAACGCGAGCATTCTGTTTCATTTCCGTTCGAACGCGTTATCAAACGCCATACGAACGCGAACCTTCTGTTTACCGTTCGAACGCATTTACGAACGCTACACGAACGCGCACACACTGAACTGAGTCTGTCTTATCATATTCATGCATAATTGCCTCTTGGTTGATCTTTCTTGTGTTATATAGCCAACCGTATTATTTGTATTCCTGCATTTATCCATTCTATGTGTTTTTGGGATTGTATTCAAGCATGATTAGGCTGTTAGCATGTTATTTGGTTAATAGGTTCATTAGATAGTACTCAAGCATGATTATGTTGTTCTTAGTTTTCCATATCATAGGATTGAAATATGTTCATGAGATTGTCATGTGATGTTGCATGTTGTGATGAACTTGTTGATGTATGCATATGAATTTAGAAGCATGTTATTTTTGGAAATAAATGTTATTTAAGCCTGGTTAAATTATTACATAAATCCTTTTATTACAAGTGACATAAGTAAGGGACCATTCCGAACCCAACGGTTTGAGGTCTTCCCTTGCGAGGGGTGAGTGCGGCCTTAAATCTCATTTTCCCGGTTCACACCGGGTGGCGACTTCATATTATTTAGTACTTCCCAAACTAGGCCGCGAGCCTAGGAACGGCGTCGCCCCAGATCCTGTGTTCCCACAGATAGTATGAGCACTAGTCGAAAATAAATCAGAAGTAAAGTTGAAGGAGGTAATTCAAATAGTTCATAGCCATAATACCTTATTGTGGGAGCCAACATCAGAGTATGTAAATAAGGGGATCCTAGGATTATAAACGAGCAACATGTACAACTGTAGCATGCATGGCTAGTGAGACTACCACAACCGAAAAGACATCATGACCATTCCCCACCCTCCCAACCCTCGTTAGACAACATCGATAATGATGGACCTCGATGTTTTCTCAATGATATTCTCAGAAATAAGTGAATCTGTGATGGAAGAAGACCGAGACATAGAACACAGAACCTTCAGATATAGTATAAGAGCAGAAGAGAAGAGGAAAAGAACTTTAAGCAAAAGAATTTGAAGGAGGGACTGTCAAGATAAGACAATGAAAAGAAAGAGTATTAGTCAAGCAATGACAGAAATACATGAGTAACATCGTTAGACATGACAAAGAATGTATAGCTACAGAATTTCCCATCTAGGAATTGAAGAAAGATAACAAGTATAGCCCGTATGTTCTCCTTCGCAGCGCACCATTATAAATAATGCTTAGGATGACTTGAAACAGATTTGTTGAGGTATAACGTGAAGACGACCATAGAAACTAAGTATACGATATTATTGAGACCGAGACAACACTTGACAAAGCAAAACTATGGGGATAACTGAAAAGGGGATATCCTAGAGTGCAACCAGGTAGGGAGAATAAATTAGTGTAAAAAATGGGTAATCAGATTTATACTAGCAACGAAAGTAAAAGTATGAAAAGAAGCATGAACATTAACCATAACCGAGTCACCAGTGTCAATGTTAATAGTAAGGGATACAGTCTACGCACAAGTAGAAGGACCGCCAGAAAATCTGCACAGAATTAACATCCTAAATATAAGAATCATCGGTAAACAACAATAGTATGCTAGAGGTAAATGAAGAATTTAACTATAAATTAGGAGGTCATAAACCCTACAGATAGGCAGGGATAGAAGAGTTTGAAGGACGGAACTGATAAGCAGTTGAAGCTTAGCAAGGGGAAAATATAGAATACTAGTATTTCTAAGGACTCGGAAGTACCAGCTAAGGAGAACCAGAAGATATATTTAATAAGGTCATTAAAGAGACTATATTATAAAAATAGGGTAAAGAACCCGAGGTATGCTCAAAGTCAGGGGAAACGAAGGTCATTGGTTGTAGTACAAAATACAATAGTGATATGTTAAACGTGAAGGGTTACAGAAGTCTCAAGTGATATTTAAGAATTAGTGTTGTCATGGCAAGAGATATAATAGGTTTCAAACAAAAGTGGAACTAAGATGTGTCAGACGGCAGGCCACAAATATAGTATCAAATTTAGAACTCATAGCTCACGCAAACAATAAAATTAGAGAATATTGAGCATAACTATATGTTTATAAATGAAATTTCTTTGATTTATGGAAATAGTTGTAGCATGACGATAGTGTAGAGTACTCAGCAGAAGTTTCATGGAATGGGAATGATGAATTACCTCTCAGTTAGGAATTCAATGGGTATTCAGAATAGCCCAAGAACTCTAGAGCGATAAGTGTAAGCATGATAAGAGGCATTATACATGAAGCAAATATTAAGATTGATAGAAGAGTAACATATACTTACTAGCCATATGGTAAATGATCAACTTGGCGAAGATCTTAGTTATTAAGTCAAGTTGAACCCAGATAATGCATAATAGTTTACAACAAAGTAAGGACTCCCGTAGACAAATTAGAGTACGACCCCGATTATGATTTCCAAGTCATAACATACAAGGTCCAACATAATAATCACATTGTCCTATGGTATAATAACAGTGTATGAAAGATCATTGGGAAGTAGTGCAATATAGTTGATGAAGCAGAGTTGTTTATAAGTATGTAGTCAATTTAAAGTTGGTGGTTTACGAAATAACATGTGAATTCTGTGATTTGTGCTAAGATATTAAGTATCAAGAATTTCAAGCATAGAAAAATTCCAGAATTTCAATCCAAAAGGAATTCAAGGACGAATCATATTTAAGGAGGGAGAAAATATAACACCCCGGTAATCCCGACGACTACTATGTTATAGATGGTGTAATACATAATATAAGTCATGTTCAATCGTGTATATGCTTGTGAAATTGCTTTTTGGACATTCGATAAATTCCTCGCAGTTCTGATATGAAATTTAGTCTAAGATTCAATCTAGATAGCCGTTAGTATTTAGGCTGTAATATTTTTATATGATCTCCTATTTTTATGAATTTTATATCGTCGGAAAGTAGGACCGAGACCTACAACTTCCATATTGGATATTTTTCCAAATTCGAATCGGAAATAAGTTAAAAATCATGATTTCCACGACTGCTATAATAAATTTCGAGTGAGATCTAGAATTGGGTGATGTGGCACAATCTTGGCCACCCATTTCATTACAAAATCAACCATTTTTTCCTATAAATATAGTACTATTTGCTCATCCTTTTGAAGGCCAAAAACATGAGCCATGGAGCCCCAAAATTTTCTTCAATCTTTATAAAAATTTTGGAGGAATGGTGATGGATCCTTAAGCTAATATTGGTCAAATAAGTCTATTTTTCTTATTTCTTCTCCTTATTTAGAAAAATGAGCATCCATTCCTCACTTGCATTTTAGTATTTAGAAACCTTAAGAATTGGGGCTTTGTTAATTGAAAAGGTTGAGCAAAATTTAAGCATCAATACATGTTTATGATGATTGTTAGAGTGGATTATGCTCTAGTGTTGATTGAAAAAGGTCTAGATAAAAATGGACATGAGGGCCGAATTTCACCTAATTAAAATGGGGGTTATTTTTGTTTCAATTGATGTTGAATGATGTTAGTTCAAGTGTTGGATTGATGTTTAAGCATGATTCTAATTTTGTTAAGTTGGAAAGTTCAAGTGGCAAGATAGGCCCTTGGCCAAATCATGATGTTAGTGTGGGGGATTGATTTTTGTGGTTTTAGATAATAAGTGATGATGGTGTTGGAATTATACTTGGGGAATTAGTTATGGAGAAATGAATGTTAACCTGGAATCAGGCTAGCGTCACGACATCGAGCTTAGAGGTGCCCTATGTTTCGGTTTTGGACATGAAGGTGTCACGACGCTATAGTAGCGAGTCGCAAAGCAAGAGAAACATCGCGACGCGCAGCCCTCTGCGTCATGACGCAAAACTAGAAATGCTCTTTGTCTCATTCTGCTTGCATGGGCGTCGCGACGCGCCAGACCTAGCATCACGACGCATGACAACAATAATTTCATTTTATTTCATTTTCAACTTAGGATGTTGGAGGCCACCCTAAGGGTTTCCTATCAGCACATATGCAAGCATTATGACATGTCGCAAGCATAATACATCATGTGGTGTTTATAGATCAGTTGAATTGAGAAGCTTAGTCTAGTTCTGAAGCATATTTCACACCTTATATTCTAATTAAGTTTCTCGACTATAGATTATCGGCAGGAACCATAATTTTATTCGATGAATGAAAGAAGTGCCAACCAGATTCTAATCTATGAGTGGACCTTTTCTTTTTAAGTTAAGATTTATTTATTTGTCTTTGATTCGAGACTTACTTTTGATTGCATTAGGGCGTTAGTTGAAATGATTTCTAGTTATTTTATAAATACGAATGTTCTAGAAAATATTGATTTAAAAAGTATGAGTTTGATGATTTTTGGAGGCATGAGGGAAAAATCCACCTCATATGTAACCTGGCACAGATACTGTAATTGACGGTTATTGGAATTGACGGATTCAGAACATGTGCATACGTAGCGCGAGACTTTGTAGATGGCTGTCACAAATCCATTAGTGCGAATTTTGGATTCTAATAAACTGAAAAGAGCCGAGAACTATTTTGAATGGGAAATGAAAATTCGCCTTGTCTTGGAGTTTGAAAAGTTAAGCTATGTGACGATCAATCTATTGTCTGTTGAAATCGATCTTGATTATACTCCTGAAGAGCGAGAGACTTTTGAAAAATGAAAGGATGATAACCTCAGAGTGAAATCCTACAGTTTAGGATTGATGGTTCCAGATTTACTCAGACAATATATAGAGGTACTTGATGCTTGGAGCATTATGAGAAAACTCAAGGAGTTGTTCGAAGCAAATCAAGAAATTGAAATATATTAGAGGTCTAAGGAATTTTTTCATGTTATACTCAATGATGGAGGAGCGATCAACATTCATATTTTGAACATGATTGACTAAATCCAATTTTTGGAACGACAAGACATTGTGATCGATGAAAGGCTGGCCATAATTTGATTATGTCTTCTTTGTCTGGTACTTATGCTGGCTTTGTGCTAAACTTTCATATGCATTCGATGCAACCCAGTTATAAAGAACTTCATAATATGTTACGCACGACGAAGCATGATTTGAAGAAAGGTAATCCCACTTTGTACTTCCATGGTGGAGCAAGCTCTTGAAAGACTTCTAGGAAGTCTAAGAAAATCAAAATGGGAAAGAAGACGATATCAAAGAGAAACTCTAAGAAGAACAAAGCTGCAAGACTGCATGTAGATCGTGATCAACGTCTACATTGCAAGAAGTCTAGACACTGGAATAAAGACTGTCCAGAGCTAAAAGGAAATGAAGGACCCTCAAGTGCGCTTTGTATTTTTTCTATTATTGACATCTCGTTAGCCTTAGATGAAAATAGTGAATGGGTGTTAGACACCGACGGTCCCATTCATATTTGAAATTCCATGCAAGTCATTAGGTTTAAAAGAAGGATGAACAAATGGGAGATTCAACTTAGAGTTGGCAATGGTGAGACATTAGATGTCAAGGTCATATGAACAATTATTCTAGATCTCTTTGATGGACGTAAATTAGATTTACATGACAATTATTATGGACCTTCTCTTATCAGACAAATAATATCACTACCGATTTTAGATAAAAATGGATATAAAATAAACATTAAAGATAATGTTTTATGTTTATATAAAAAGACAACTATTTGATATGTGAATATTCTTTATCTAATAGTCATTATATTTTGGAAACATATAGAGATGTATTTAATGTAAAGGAAAATACAAGTGAAAGATCTGAATTAAATAATACTGAATTATGACATATGAGATTGGGGCCACATATGTGTTAGACGTTTATCGAAATTGGTTAAGGATGGTTTGATTGAAAATTTTACCTTAGATCCTTATCGATTTGTGAGTCATACATCCAAGGGAAAATAACAAAGGCCACATTTCTTGGTGTTGGACACCGTACTAAAAATTTTGTTAGAACTAACACAACGATGTGTATGGTCCAATAAATAATGTTGCTCATGGTGGTTCAACATACTTCGTGACTTTCAAAGATGATAAGTCAAGATATGGATATGTTTATTTGCGTGACTTAAATCAGAAATATTTGACACGTTCAAAATATTTCGAAACGAAGTAGAAAAACAAATCGAGAAATTCATCAAGTGCCTTCGATCAGATCGAGGCGGTGAAATCATGAGTGGCGAATTCAGAAGTTATTTAAAGGAGAATGAGATCTGGAAATCCTTAACACAATAGTGTGTCTGAGCTAAGAAATAATACTTTATTGGATATGGTGTGTTCCATGATGAGTTATACAGATATTCCATATTACCTTTGGGGTTACACTTTACTTACTGTTGCCCACATACTTAATAAGGTTCCATCAAAAACTGTTTCTACGACTCTGTATCAGATATGGTTAAGTGGAAATCTAAGCCTTAGAAATTTAAAGATTTGGGGTTATCCTGCATACATTATATTTGCGCATCAGGATAAACTAGCACCCATAAGGTATAAATATAGGTTCGTTGGATATCCTAAAAATTCATTGGGTTATCAATTCTACGATTATGAGTAACAAAATATATTTGTTGTTTGTTTTGCCGCTTTTCTTGAAAAGGAATTTTTGAGAGAAAGTGAGAATTCTAGAAAAATTGAACTCGTTGAGTTTGATCATAATAATAAGGAACCTCAGACGGAATCAGAGATCCAACTAGGTGAAGGATATATAACACAGGTTCTACGTAAGTCGAATAGAATATCAAAGCTTCCTAAGATATTATTTTTAACATCTTATATGAGCCTTGATATTATCCTCTTGGAGGAAACAAATTCGACTCGTATAAAGAAGCGATATTAGTTATCGATTCAGGAAAATGGCAGGAAGCCATGAAATCCGAAATGGATTCAATGCAAGACAATCAAGTCTAGGATTTAGTTGAACTTCCTGAATGAGTTAAACCTATAGGTTGTAAATGGGTTTACAAAAGGAAGCGAGGGCCCGATAGAAATGTGGAAACCTTTAAGGCCCGACTAGTAGCGAAAGGTTACACTCAACGTCCTAGGATTGACTATGAGGAAATTTTTTCACCAGTAACCATGCTAAAATCCATTAGGATCGTTTTATGTATGTTATGCTATGTACAAGACCTTATATTAGTTTCGGCGTTAGTGTTACTAGCTGATATCCATCTAATCCGGGTAATGATTATTTGACAATCGTGAAACATATCTGAAATATCTTAAGGGTACTAAGGATAAGTTTCTCATAAATTGAGAAGATGAGCTACAAGTTAAGGGTTCTACAGACTCCGACTTTCAGTGAGATCTAGATGATATAAAGTATACATCCAGATACATATTTACCCTTAATGGCGGGGCAACTAGTTGGCGATGTTCAAAGCAAGGCTCAACAGCTGATTCCACCACTGAGGTGGAATTTATAGCGGCTTCAGAAGCTGCTAAAGAAGCAGTTTGGATTATAAATTTTTCACAGAACTTGGTATTGTGTCTAGTATTGCAGATTCGATCCTATTGTACTGTGATAATAGCGGGGCCATTGCGCAGGCTAAAGAGCCGAGGGCGCATTCTAAGTCTAAACACGTGGAAAAGAAATATTGTGTCATTAGAGAAATTATTGAACGAAAAGACATAGTAGTCTTGAAGTTTCAAGGGATAGATAACATAGCAGACCCGTTTACTAAGGTCTTACCTCCTAAGTTATTCGATAAATATATGGAGGAGATGAGACTACAGTATCATCCAGATTTTCACTAAGCAAGTGATAGTTTGTTGGAGTTGGTGCTTGGAGCGCCAATCTGAATAATGTATAGTATATTTTATTATTTATTAATAAAATAACTATATTTTCATTTCAAACCTTATTAATGGTAATGTCATTATGCACATTAGATTGATGTGTAAATATATTAAGAATGACACCGGTCTTAGAATATTCTTGAAGTAATACTAGACACAAGGTGGTCTGACATTGAGATAATATTACTATTATAAATTATTCTTAAAGTAAATATTATTAGTCGTTGTTTTGCAATACATTAGAATTCCTATAACCTAGAAGATTAGCACATGTCGTATATTAGATTTGGAAGTTCCAATGGTTTATCCCGATGTACAATGAGCTTTTGAAGCTTGTATAGACATGTAGGTATTCGTTAGAGCAAATATTGAATGACTCATAGGTGAATCATAATAGTTGTAAGTACAAACTACAGTCAATAGGAATTTCCTCAAGTCGAGTAGCATATGTAATCCTTTGACTATATGATAACATTGATTTTGTGCGAGTTCTTTTACACTTAAATGTCATGTATGTCAGAAACCTTTCATGGTCCAGTCTCTAGATCTTTGGGTGTGGAACGATGCACTCGTTAATCAAATGTATATCAAGATAAGATCCGCCGGTTCGTATGTGTACCATAAGGGGTTTATGAATCCATGTGAGTAACTCACGATTCTTAACAATTTAGTCAAAACCAATCACCAGGGTGGATCACATATATCAGAAATAATTTCTGATTAGTTATAAAGTATCGTGGGCATGTCAACATGAGACGTGCACCTCCGAAACTTGACAATGTAATATTTGTTTCCTAAGCAAAAATTAGATAGCCTACGACAGAGAGATTGTTAAACATATGTGATGACCAAAACTTGTATAGTTCAGAATATTGTTTGTGTACTCGTTGAGCACTTGGATAACCGATAATTTTTTATAATAAATAATATTTGATATTATAATTATCAACTAAGATAATTAAGTGTTATTGGATAACGTTGATTATTTACTTTGACCCAATTAGATTAATCCAAATTTACACAATGGCTTTTTCATAATTTCATAAATATCTATATTATTTGAGGATATTTTGGTAATTACAGATATATAATTATATGTGTATTTGGTTTGATTTAATTGGATTAAATCAAAGTGGTAGACATGTAATTAATCCAAAAATTAAACATTGTCTTGATTTAATTAGATTAAATCAAAGTGGCAAGCAAATGTTATTAGTCACACCTAATTATATATATTTGGACAAATTAGATTAAGCCCACATAAAAATTGATTTGAACTTTTATTAATGAAAAATTACCTAAGTTTTGCTATAAATAGCAAACTTAAACAAAAGTTTTAAAAAAACTTAAGAAAGCTAAAACAAGCAAGAGTTAGAGAAATTAGCTTAAGTTAGAGAAATGTTTAGCGAAGTTTTGGAAGATCTTTACAATATTTCAATAAGGAAAAATCAAGATTGTATCTTGGAGTCAAGCTTGCTAGCATTGGAATCAAGATTGACTCTTGGAGTCAAGCTTGATAAACTTTGGAAGTTCTCCAACCATTTCAACAAGGAGAATGAGATTGGATCTTTGTATCAAGCTTGCTAGACAAGTTTGATTTTTCTCCTAAGCTATGTTCTTCATTAGTGAGTTTTCATTAGTGAGGCATATAGTAATGAATTATGTATTGGATACATAATAGCATAGCTTGAAGTTGAAATTAGGCTAATTAATTATTATAGATGTTTTAGAAGTATAAACACAATATGCTTGTAATTGGGCCAAATATGTTCATGTTGGATATGAAACAATTAATAAGAGTTTGGAACTCTAGATTAAAGCTTAGAGCTATAGTTACCATTCTAGAATCACTTGACCACCTTTGAGTGATCTAGAATTGTTCATGAGTTATTTCATTATGGGATTCTAATTTGGTTTGTGTTTTGATTCAAACAAATACATATATGTATTTAGAATACTTTTATGTTTATTGTATAACATGTGTTGATGATGGTTTTGATGCTAAAATTGGATTTTAGGTGTATTGAAGTATTTGGAGAAAATTGGAAGTGTTTAGAATTGATTTGAAGGCAAAATTGCTCATTGATAATATTTTACACATTGCGGCGTCGCGACACTCAAAATTCAGTATTGTGGGTGTCATGACGCTAGCCATTGGGCGTCGCGATGCCGAACTCTCACAGATTGAGCATCGCAATGCGCTGTGACCTGATACCTGTGTTGAAACTTCATTTTCTCCGTTTCGGGGTTTCCAGACTCCGATTTGGTCCTCATTTTTTCCTACGGACTCATAACGAAATGCATTTTTCCATAAAATATTTTAAAAATTCATCCATGCTAGATATCCGTGGGGTTAGACCCACTTCCCATGTGCGGGACACCGATCCGACCTTGGGTGTTTCACATCTGCTCCAACAAATGGCTCTATAGTAGGCTGACCGAGAAAGAGCAAGATCTCAATAAGAAGTTGGATTAGGCTAAGGCAGAGACTGAGTCCCTCATTCTTGTCCTCAATATTGTAAGAAATTAGGGGGATGAGGCATATGCTGAAGTTGCTTCCAAGATTTCAGAGTTCAAGCTGGTATGGGAAAAAATAACCATTGCCGAGAGAAAGCTTGAAGAAAATAAGGCTGAGCTGGATAAAGCCATGGATGAGTTGATCAAGACCCAGGCCAAGCTGGATGATTTTCATGCCAATCTTGTTGGCCGCATCGAGGAGGCTAAGGCTGATACCCGCGTTGAAGGGCTGAGGATTCTTTGGAGCTGATTGGTGAGCCGTACACCAACCTAGACTTGAGTGAGCTTTAAAAGACGTTAAAGATCGCCAAGAGGGAAATGACCTTCGAAGAGGCCTATGGCACAAGCCAGAAAGAGATTAAAGTGACCCCGAATCTAGCTCTTTTGACTTCAATGCCTCATTCAGCTGATGATGCTCTCGATGCCTCATCCACTATTGTTATCATGGCTTCTGCCCCAACTGATCTTGTTGCCCCTTCTACAAGTGCTGCTGTTACAACCCCGACTATTTTGGCCAAAGATATTCCTGGCCATTCCACAATAGTAACTGACTTATCCCCCACAAAAAATCTTGAGGAGGTACATAATGTACTTTAAAAAATAAAATGAATAAAATTTCTTTTTTTACTCTGTGTCTTTCTATAGCCACACAGAAACACACACTAAAAAAAGACCCAATCTAGGGCATTTTTCTTCTTTCCAACAATTAGAAAATTTTTGAACTTGTGAAATCAACCTTATCAACAATTTGGTAATATAACCAAACTAAGCTTATTAACTGATTCAACTGATCCAGTGATGTCATTTCCTCCAAAATGAATACCGATGTTCGAGCACACTAATGGACTGGCCCATTCTAAAAATCTCATCTCGACCAGATCAATAGTTTATCGACCATCATTATGATTCCCCAATGGGGCTATGTATTCCAACAAGATGTCATGGCTTAACTTTCAACACTTGGAAGAATTTTTGATAAAGGGCTTCCCCCAAGAGCTATCTTAGCTATATCCTTAGTGGGTTCCTCAAAACTGGCATGACCTCGGTCTTCTCGGTGCTCCAACTGATGTACTTCTCATAGAGCTGATCGAAAATAGTCATATCTATACTCGTGTTGTCTAATATGCTAACCCGAGGGATCCCAGATCTCTTGTTGCGGCTCATCCCAGAAATATTGTTGGGGAGAAACTATGACCTCATGCTAGTCACAATATGTTAGTCCTTAAATGACCTTGTCTTTGATGCCACTTCAGTAAGGCCATGAGGAAAAAATTCCAACCCTACGCCACTCTCACTGACTCGAGGAAGCTTGCCCATATTGATGCTATTTCAGCATACCAAGACCACGGGGAGACACTCCAACCCAATGTCAATCACAATAATACCGAGGGAACCTGACTCTCTTATTGTTGTTTATCCCAGTAAGATCATAAGGGAAAAATTTCAACCCCACGCCATCTAATATAATCAAGCCTTATCGGAACGGATCTAGTCCTAAGCCAATCAATACACCTGGTCACTAAAGAATGAACCATATTTGTGCCATTCATATAAGAATGTGGCCTCGGTGAGATGTAACCAATCTTGAGCCAACATAAACATTTGGCCACAAGGGAATGAGCCGACATTATGCCACTTTCATATCAATATGGTCTCGGTGGAAAAAATCTAGCCTCGAGCTAATAGAAATATTTGGCCACAAGGGAACGATCCCTCATTGTGCCATTCCCATAATAATAAGGCCTCAGTGGGACGTACCCAACCCCAAGCCATTCGATAAATCTGGCTATAAGAGAATCATCATTCATTATGCCATTTATACAATAATAAGGCCTCGGTGAGATGTACCTAACCCCAAGCCATTCAATAAACTTGACCATAAGGGAATGATCCCTCATTTTTCCATTCACATAATAATAGGGCCTCGATGGGAAGCACCAAACCCTAAATCATTTAATGACACGTGGCACGACGCACGTTAGCAGATCGGCTGTGATGTTGACACGTGGCACGACGCACGTTAGCAAAGTCAAACTTCTCAGATTCTGACACATTTCCCCGACGCACGTTAGGCGTCGCGACGCGCCAAATGACCATTTTGCCCTTTTATGTCCGTTTTCATTGTTTTGGCCCCAAATCACCTCCAGAATGTTCTGAAACTTTATTTATCTATAAAATAACACAAAACACATCAAAATATTCACAAAACTCAAGAAACTATACAAAATATTAGGTCAAATAAGTGGGAAATAATGATGCATTTACCACTCATCACACCCCCAAACCTAACATTTTGCTAGTCCTCGAGCAAAACACAGAATAAAATAACATAAACATCTTTAAAATAAAATTTAACTAAGCCACTTTCGTAGGGATCACGGTTGTATTTAGCGTATGTAACAAGCCATTAAACCTCTAGGTGTCCCTAGTGGACGGGTTGTAATCTCGTAAGGGTTTACAACAGTGATACCCACAAACATTTTACAATAGTAAAAAGGTAGTGAAACTAATGCACACAAAAACAAAAAAAAATAAGAGAAAAGAGAATAACAAGTTAGTGACTAATAAAGTGAAACTTCTACTCCAAGTTACTAGTTGTTTTGTTTCTTTCTAAATTACCGAATAAGTAAATTTTCCGATTATTTTTACCATTCTCCATATACACAATCAACAAAATATTAATCAACTCATTTTTTCCCACAACAATCACAAGTGTAGTTGATAAGAGAGTAATATTTTTCTTCTTAAGTTTTATCAGAATTCACACCTTTTTGCAGCAATGAAATAATTTTTCTGATTTTTTTCTTTCTTTTTGATGATTTTTTTTTATTTATATACAATATCTTCCATCTATGTAGCGAGTGTTTGGTCGATGGCTCCCAAACCAGTTGGCTTTAGGGCACCAGGTGTTAAGACACCCCTACGGACTTAATTACTCAGACTTCAGATATATATATTTTTGCAACATCTTTTGATCCATGTAGCGAGCTTTGGGCCAGTGACTCACAAACCAGTTGGCTTTAGGACACTAGGTGTTAAAACACCCTTACAGACTTAATAACTCGAATCTTAGATGTTTATATATATTTTTTTTACTCCAATGCTTTTCATAAATGTTTCCTCCAATTAAACTAGAGCACTGAATATTACAAACTTTTCAATTACAGCTCATGTCCGTATGTTACCATGCATGTTGTTAATACTCGCCAATGAGCATATGAAGATCCATTTTAATCAGTTTTATGAAGAATTCACAAATTAAATAATTCAAAAGGAAATAAACAAAAATTAACTTGTTCCGAAATAGGTTGAGATACGTCTCAGGAGTGAAAACTCCTTACACAGCTAACTCATACCAATTTCACATTTTTAGTCAAAATAAAAACACAAAAACGCAAAAAAAAATTTTAATTTTTGAATTTTTTTTTTGTATTTTTCGAAAAATTTTAGACTAAAAATAAAATAATAAAAACAAGATACAAATTAACTATTCCCTTCCCCCAAACCTAAATGAGACATTGTCCCCAATGTCTTAAACAGTAGAAGAAGAGTTTAGAAAAACGTACATGGTTAGCTGAAATTCTATAGCTAAGTGCAAAATTACAGGTTAAGATCCAGATTTATCTGACGCCTCTTACCACGATCGTTCTCGGACCAATTTATCTTTGAAATGATAGGGTCAATTTGTGGTTCATAGGCTAAGATTTGGTCAATTAGATCCGGAGCAGTTCTGGCAGTAAAGAGGAGTTCTTTCATAGATTTTGTCACAAACCCATTTCTCCGGGCATCATCAAGAAATACACAAAGAAAATCATAAAATCTTTCAATGTTGTATAGTCCAAGCGGTTTCTGATGTATGTTCAAGTTCGCCCAAGATAACACTGTAAAAATTTCCTCCATTGTGTCCAAGCCACCTGGCAAAGCAATAAAAGCATCAGCACGGTTAATCATTTCTACCAGTCGTTCAGACATACCTGGTACAATTAGTTCTTCTCCGTTTGATGGTCCAATAAGATTTGCCTCTGCCAAGGGTTTTGGGATGATTCCTAAGACTTGATTGCCTCCTTCCTGTACAGCTTTTGAAATGATCCCCATAAGTCCAAGATTGCCTCCGCCATATACTAGGTGCATATTCCTTGCAGCTAAGACTCGACCCAATTCCTGTGTTGCTGTTACGTATTGTGGTTTAACACCAACACTAGTACCGCAAAACACACATATGTTTTCAACTCGTCTTCTTGAAGTGGCTTCCATGTTTTACTCTGGATGTCTTCAAAAGTGCAATGATGAGTTGAATTTATAACACCTGAAAATGGGTGAGTAAAATAATAGCACTAGTACATGCCAAATGATAATTATTAGTTAAACAGTAAAATAAATCGGGAAATGTCAAAAAGGTCTGGATCCTGTCAGAGAAAATAAATGAAAACAACAAAACAAATCACAATTTTTAGGAAAAGTAAAAGAGATATAATATGTACAATAAAAGTAGCGGCTTGATTGACGTCTATGAGTCAGGGACAAGCTTCCTATCCAATTTTCTTATAAATTGGCAAACATGGTTTTTTTGAGTCAGATTCTTAAGACTTAATTGTTGTCTTTCCTTTTGGAATTGTGCATATAACACACGAATTTCGTGATACACATATCCACTGGGATGCGTCTCAAGAGTTTTAGATATGTCATCCAAAGACTCCTTACTCAAGCCATCCCTAATAAAATTAATCTTATCTTCGCGGTTATCAGACATCATTCCTAAAGAACGACAACGAGTATCACAAAACATACGAGCACATTTATAGCAAAAACACATTCTTTTAGCCCTTCTCTTTTTAGCATAGGTGCTTCTTCCTAAACTAGGCATATGTGAAATAAAAGGTTCAGAGGACTCACCTGCCAATCGGACCCGTGTTTCAATAATCCAACGAATATCAGTAGGAATACCTTTGATCATCAGTAGTCACATTCGTTCCAAACGAGCTTTGTAAACTTTCATCAGAGATTTTTGAGGAAGAGAATGAAATTGCCTGTGAAGATTTGCAAGAACTTCTTCCATTTTGAAATTACTTAACCTGCAAAAACTAAACACACAAAATGAAATCACACCAAATCACAATATATACAAAAATTGCATGGGTTGCCTCCCAGCGATCGCTAAGTTTAAAGTCGTCAGCAATACGTGACTTCTCGAACGTTAGGCTGGATTTGAAAGTGTGACACTTTCTTTTTGTCGCTCAAATGATTCTCCCCAGTAGTGCTTGACACGCTGACTGTTAACCTTGAATGTTTCGTTGGGGTTGGGATCCAGTAACTCAACAGCTCCATATGGTAAAACCTGAGTGATCATAAATGGACCTGACCACCTTGATTTTAACAACACCTACTGCCTTGGTTCCAGCTGTCTGCGCACTATTTTTCGGTCATGTCATTTCTTGGTCTTTTCCTTGTACAATTTGGCATTCTCATAAGCCTGTAAGTGAAATTCATCCAATTCATTGAGTTGGTGAAGTCTTTTCTCTCCTGCAGCTTGTGGATCAAAATTCAACTTCTTCAGTGCCCAGTACACCTTGTGCTCAAGCTCAACTGGCAGATGGCATGCTTTCCCAAACACCAATCGATATGGGGATATACCAATGGGTGTCTTGTAAGCTGTTCGGTAGGCTCATAATGCATCATCCAGTTTTATTGACCAATCTCTCCTTGTTAATCCAACGGTTCTCTCCAAGATTCTTTTGATTTCCCTGTTTGAAACTTCAACCTGTCCATTTGATTGTGGATGGTAAGCAGTGGCAACCTTGTGAGTAACTCCGTATTTGGATAGGAGTGCATCAAATTATCTGTTGTAGAAATGTGTGCCACAATCGCTGATGATTGCCCTATGTGTTCCTTAGCGAGTGAAAATATTCTTTTTAAGGAATTTGATCACCACTTTTGAATCATTGGATGGCAGTGCAATTGCTTCAACCTATTTGGAAACGTAGTCTACAGGAACCAGTATGTACAGGTTTCCGAATGATGGAATAAATGGTAGTATAAAATCAATACCCCACACATCAAATATCTCCACTTTCAGAATGTTTTGCAACGGTCCTTCATTTCTCCTTGAAATATTTCCTGTTCTTTGGCACCTATCACATTGAAGAGAAAAAAGATAAGCATCTTTAAAAAGAGTGGGCCAGAACAAACCTGATTGTAGGATTTTGGCTGCAGTTTTATTTCCGCTGAAGTGTCCGCCATATGGTGATGAATGACAGTGCTGCAAAACACTGTTGACCTCCTTCTGTGGAACACACTGTCTCAGTAGTTGATCAGCACATCGTTTGAACATGTACGGCTCATCCCAGACATAGTGTTTGACTTCTTTGAAGAATTTCTTCCTTTGCTGAGTTGTCCATTCCAACGGCCATTTTCCTGATACAATGAAGTTAACATAGTCAGCATACCAAGGGGCATCATGCTGTTTCATTGCAAACAACTGTTCATCTAGAAACGTTTCTTTGATTATCAATTCTTTGCCAGCTATTTCTCCATTCTCGAGCCTCGATAAATGATCTGCCACCTAATTTTCTGTCACTTTCTTGTCTCGAATCTCCACGTCGAATTCTTGCAGAAGAAGTATCCAACAGATTAATCTGGGTTTGGCATCTTTCTTCGCGATCAAGTATTTGATTGCTGAATGATCTGTGTAGACCACCACTTTGGGTCCCAGCAGATAAGAGCGAAATTTGTCAAAAGCGAACACAACTACAAGCAATTCTTTTTCAGTGGTTGTGTAGTTGAGTTGGGCTTCATTCAAAGTCCTGCTGGAATAATAAATGGTATGGAAAATCTTTGGTTTGCGTTGTCCCAAAACTGCACCTACAGCAAAATCACTAGCATCACACATCACCTCAAATGGAAGGGTCCAGTCTGGTGCTACTATGATGGGGGCAGAGACCAGCTTCTGTTTTAAGATCTCAAAAGCTTCTTGGCATTCTTTGGTGAAGTTGAAATGCACATCCTTCTCCAAAAGATTGCATAGAGGTTTAGCAACCTTTGAGAAGTCTTTGATAAATCTCCTGTAAAAACCAGCATGTCCAAGAAAGCTCCGAATCCATTTGACAGATGTTGGTGGAGGTAGTTTTTCAAGTATCTCGATCTTTGCTTTGTCTACCTCGATCCCTTTTTTGAGATCCGATGTCCAAGAACAATGCCTTCCTGCACCATGAAGTGACATTTCTCCCAATTGAGTACCAGGTTTGTATCTTCGCACCTTTGTAATACATGTTCCAGATTTTGCAAGCAGTGGTTAAAAGAGTCTCCAAACACAGAGAAGTCATCCATGAAAACCTTCATACTCTGCTCCAGCATATCTGAGAAGATAGCCATCATGCAACGTTGAAATGTGGCAGGGGCATTACATAATCCAAATGGCATATTGCGGAAAGCAAAAGTACCATAGGGACATGTAAATGTGGTTTTCTCCTGATCTTCTGGGGTGATAGCAATCTGATTATATCCTGAGTATCCGTCCAGAAAGCAATAGTACTCATGTCCCGCCAGTCTATCTAGCATCTGATCAATGAATGGCAGCGGAAAATGGTAATTTCTCGTTGCTTTGTTCAGCTTTCGGTAATCCATGCATACTCTCAATCCAGTCATCGTTCTTGTTGGAATCAACTCGTTCTTTTCATTGGTGACCATAGTAATTCCTCATTTCTTCGGCACACACTGCATATGACTCACCCAACTACTATCCGTGATGGGGTAATTGATGCCAGTATCCAACTATTTGATGATTTCTTTATTCACGACTTCCTTCATGATTGGATTGAGTCTCCGTTGATGCTCCACTGTGGGTTTGTACTCATTGTTCATCAGAATCTTGTGCATGCAAAATGATGGACTAATGCCTCGAATGTCAGCTATAGTCCAGCCAATGGCTTTCTTGTGTTTTCGTAACACTCTCAGCAACTTTTCTTTCTGCTCTAATGTTAGCGAATATGAAATAATTACAAGTAATTCAGAAGAGTTTCCAAGAAATGCATATCTGAGATGGCTCATAAGTAACTTCAACTCCAATTGTGGTGGTTCTTCAATCGAAGGCTTGATTCGATCTTTGGTAGTTCCAGGCTTTCAATTGGTGGAGTCACTTTGAAACAAAACGTCTTGTCAAGATAGTTGATACATTCTAGAATTTCAGCATCTAGCTCGCTGTCAGTCATGTTGGTGATGCAAGCTTCAAGTTTTTCCGTGGAAACTGTATCGGTATCTTGAATGAGACTATCAACAACATCAATTCTGAAACATTCTTCTTTCTTTTCATCGCTCGAGAATTTCATGGCTTTGAAGATATGGAAGGTAACTTCTTGGTCCTGAACTTTCATGGTTGGTTCTCTTTTTTGTACATCAATCACAATTCTACATGTAGCCAAGAATGGTCTCCCAATAATGATAGGAACATCTTTGTCTTCTTCCATGTCTAGGATAATGAAATCTGCTGGGAGAATGAGTTTATCAACTTTGACTAGCACATCTTCAACTACTCCTCTCGAAAATGCGAGTGTTCGATCAACAAGTTGTAGTGAGACTGAGGTAGGCATTGCTTCTCCAATTTGCAATTTCCTGTAAATAGAAAAAAGGCATTAAATTAACACTTACACCTATATCACATAATGCCTTACCGATGTAATATTCTCTGATAGTGCATGGAACAGTGAAACTGCCAGGATCTTTCAAATTCGGGGGAAGTTTCATCTGAATGATGGCGCTGCATTCCTCTGATAATGCTAATGTCTCGTGGTCTCCCAATCTCCGTTTTCGTGAAAGAATATCTTTCATGAATTTTACATAGCTGGGCATTTCTTCCAAGGCTTTTGCAAATGGGATGTTGATGTGCAGCTTTTTGAACACCTCCAGGAATCAAGCAAACTGCTTGTCCAGTTTGTTTTTCTGAAGACGCTGAGGAAAAAATGGAGGTGGAGTGATCTGTTTTTTTTTCTTTTTCCTTTGCTTCTTTTTCCTCCATCCGTGGAACTACATCTTTTGGAACTTCTTCAATTGTTTCCTTGATTCCAACATCTTTGTTGATTTCAGTCCCGCTTTTCAAGGTTATGGCTTGACATTGCTCATTCTCTCGGTTCCTTGGATTTGGTTCTGTGTTGCTGGGAAGATTACCTGGCGGTCTGTAACTCTGAGCATTTGCCAGTTGTCCAATTTGATTCTCCAGTGCTTTAATAGAAGCAGATTAACTTTGAAAAATATCATCATATGCTGCTTGTTGCTTTTTGAACATCTCTGCAATCCATTATTTCATTTCTGGTTCTTTTTCAAACTCTTGGCCTTTGTTCTGTTGCTGGAATCCAGGTGGTGGATAGTTCTTTTGCCCTGAATTGTTGCTCTATGAGAAATTGAGATGATTCCTCCACCCTGGGTCGTAGGTGTTGGAATATGGATTGTTCCCCTGTCTGTTGAAATTGTTGACATAGTTCACCGTTTCTTCAAGTTGGTTTGGTTCTGGTATTCCTCCATATGGTGAACTTGTGGATCCAATGTTATTTTGCGTGCTGAGAGTCTCCATGAATTTGCATATCTGATCCAACTTGGCACTGACTGCTGTATTAGCTCCAACTTCATAAATTCCAGCAATTCTTTGAATCATGCTCCTTTCTGTTAGCCACAAGGAATTGTTGTTGGTCATTTCTTCAATTAGGTCCCAAGCCCGATCTTCTCATTTTGCCATCAAAGCTCCTCCAACAGCAGCATCAATTGTGGTTCCCATCAGTCCAGAAAGTCCATTATAGAATGTTTGGACTTGAAGTCATTTTGGAATCTCATGGTGATGACATTTCCGGAGCAAATCTTTGTACCTTTCCCAAGCTTCGTAAAGGAATTCTGAGTCAAGTTGTACAAATGATGTGATGTCATTCCTCAGTTTTGTTGTTCTGGCCGGTGGAAAGTACTTTGCAAGGAATTTGGTGGCTAGAATGTTCCAAGTTTTGATGGAACCAGCTGGTAATGAGTGTAGTCAAGCTTTTGCTCTGTCTTTCTAGGAATATGGAAAAACTCGCAGTCTCATTGCTTCTTCAGCTCCTCAGTTGTAATTGAAAGTGCCGCAAACTTCCAAGAAGTTGCTGATGTGGGCATTAGGATCTTCAGTTGCATTCCCCCCAAACTGAAATGACTGATGAATCATCTGGATGCAAGTTTTGATGTCACCTGTATTTGCTGGTAAGGGAGGAAGTATAGTATAGGAAATGAGGCCGTCAACCACCGAAATGGTTCTGTCTCGAATGGGAATTGGTGGTGCAACCTCCAAAGGTTCAGGTTCCATGTTAACAATTGCTTCTTGCCCTTCTCGCATTTCCCTTCTCAACTTTCTGATGGTTCTTTCAATCTCTGGGTCAAGCGGTCGGATTTCAAAGCTTCTGGTTCGTCTCATGTAGTGTCTGAGAACCTGAAACACAAGAAAACAAAAACAATAAGTAAAAAGAAATTAGATACAAGTAAATGTATCTAACCTCAAAACTAATAGTGAAAGATAAATAAGTCCCCGGCAATGGCGCCAAAAACTTAACTGGTGCTTTCACACGCGTATAACGCAAGCGCACGTATCGTTCAAGTAGTATAAAAAGTATCGATCACACGAGGACTTAATACCTAATCTATTAATTTTATAAGGTTAAATGATTACTAGTATCTAATAGGTTGATTGATTGTTTTGAAATGGTGATGATTTTAAACTTAAAAACAAATAATTAAAATTGCTCAAAATTAAATAAAATAAAATTCAATATTAAGAAACTATTCATGTTTGTGTAATATATCAGTTTACTAACCTGAAACACGAAATTATGCAAAAGCCTCTGTCGATGGTCAGATGCAAATATCAAGTATAACCTAATTGAACCATATGTATATGTCAACCAAATTACCTGGATTCATTAAGATTAAGTTCCAATTGTGGTTACCCCCGCCCGACAGGTATATGTCTATCCTGTAAGGAAATCTATTAAATGGTTATCTATCCTCAAGGAAGATCGTGGGCTATTAAGTCTAAGACTGAAACCTAAAATTCCTTTGTCAAGTTTATTTTAGATTTACCAGATCAATCTTATTAATGGCCAGTTAACAACCTTTAAATTACCCAAACTATAAAATAACCCCTTATAAACCGGTGATATTAAAATTCATCACAACCCAGGATAACTAACTTAGTTACGACACATAACTAGAGCTAGTAAAAACTTAAAAGTAAAAGACATAAAGTAAAATGCTGAAAAGTAAATGTGGTAAAGTAAATAAAGAAAATTACAATAAAAGAAAATGCTAGAGTAAAAGGATCCACTTTTATCACTACTAATTTAAATATCTCCATTAATATAATATATTAACTTGTGATGATTTTACCAACCAGCCATATAGGCGGTAACCTGATTAAGTCAAATTAAGTCCAACCAGCCATTAAGGCGGTAACATTATTTGTCCATAAACCAGCCATATAGGCGGTAATTACCAACCGACCAACCAGGCGGTATCCAAGCTTAGTCAGGTTAAAACCAGTTTATAATGAATTACCAACCGACCAATATAGCGGTATCTTTATTAAGTCAAATTTTAATTAGTGAATATATTATAATTAAGGGAGATTAATCTAAATAGTAATAGTAAAAGATTTACCTTTCACCATAGCAGGGGGAAGTTACCTCCTCATGTTGAATAGTAAAAACTGAAAAAGTAAATAAAGTAAATTATTATTACAGAAAGTAATTAAAATTAATTACAAAACTGAAATTAAAATAAACTAGATATAAAACTCCCTATTTACATCAGAGAATTCAGAGAGGAAGGTACATCTGAAATCAGAAAAATGAGCTGAATTTATAGGCCTCGGTAGGGTCTCCGCGTCGCAATGCGCAGCTCGCGTCGCGACGCGCGTGATAGGCGACGTGGAATGCGGAGTGCATGACACGTGGCAATGGATAATGTGATAAGGTGACACGTGGCAGAGGCGGCTGGGAGATGAATGATGTGGCAATGATGTGGCGACACGTGGCGATGGCGATTGTCGGTACCATAGGATGATGACACGTGGCACGACACACGTTAGCAGATCGGCTGTGATGTTGACACGTGGCACGACGCACGTTAGCAAAGTCAAACTTCTCAGATTTTGACACATGTCCCCGGTGCATGTTAGCATGGAGCGGCGCACGTTAGGCGTCGTGACGCGGGCATCGCGTCGCGAAGCGCTAAATGACCATTTTGTTCTTTTGTGTCCGTTTTCACTGTTTTGGCCCCAAATCACCTCCAGAATGTCTTGAAACTTTATTTATCTACAAAATAACACAAAACACATCAAAATATTCACAAAACTCAAGAAACTATACAAAAATATTAGGTCAAATGAGTGGGAAATAGTGATACATTTACCACTCATCATAACCATAATGCCTATTTTCAAAATTCATGGAATCTTGGGTTAGCATTGACATATGATGCATGGTAGAATGATTATTATTCCATTTAGAGCTTATATAATTTGAATCCATGCACTATTGGTTTGAAATCTCAAACTTGAAAATGGGTGATGACCATAACCAGTTGTAATGAAGAGGGCTGATGAGGGATGTTTGATTTTATGTTTTGGGTGATTTGATGATATGGATTAGGTATTATTTTGTTGGATTTATCAAGCTCTGTAATGGACTTGGTATTGGCCGAATATGGATGAGCTAGAGAGTAAGTTTGATTGTTGTTTTTTGGTGATGATAAAGGTATGTTGTATGACATTCTAAAACATAAGGTTATTATTGTGTTGGTGTTGTATTAAATGCTTAGCATGATAATATGAGTGATGATGATAACTATTGTGTGTGTATGTTATGGCCGGGAATGAGAATGACCGAATTCACAAGTACATAGAAGGTTTGTTGTATGTGATTTAGTGATGAAAAATGTGGAATTGAAGTGTAGTTATACATGGTAAATTTTCAATATTGATTGTCCTGCAGTGTAGACTGGTTTTGTTTTCGCTGAACAGGGTGTTTATATTTATTTGTAACTTGAGTTTAAGAATCGAAACTGATATCCCGTAAAACCTGACATACAATATACACATTAAGGTCCATAATAAATAAATTCCAGCTTCTGAAATTTGTTTAATGAAGTCATAATAGACATATGCTTTGTTTACCAAGTTTAATGTTTAAGGAGTGATATTGTTTGTGCATGTGTGGCCGAATAGATAAAGTATCGGTTAATGTGTTTTATAGCTTGGATATGTTGTAACCAAGTGTATGTGATAGTCTGTTATGGATTGTACATTGAGTATATTTGTGCATGTGTGGTCGAATGAACCAAGCTGCTGTTAACAGCAGCAACTTGCTGCTGTTGGTTACCAACAGCAGTAGCAAGCTGCTATTGTAAAAAGCAGATTGCTGCTGCTGTTACCATACGTATACAAATGTATGATTGTGTGTTTGTCACGTTGTAAGTGGGTATCGTCATTGTAAACCCTCAAGAGACTTTACTCATACGTATATAAATAGTATTTCAAATAAAGACTTATTTTGGTAGTTGCAGTTAAATTTTTGGTTTATTATTTTGCAGATGGCACCGGGTTCTCGCAAATGAGGAAATTTGACTCCATCTACATCTACAAGGATAGATGATACTCTTGGGTCTCCTCTAGCATAGGTGAGTCGAGTACATAGAAGACTTGCGGATGCACCCGTGGCCTGAGGTTGGTTAAGCACATTAGGCCCAAGACTTCATCCGGATAGAGATATCAAAGGATGGAGAAAGACAGATTGGACAACATACTTCATTGTTTACCAATGCCATGGGTGCTGCTGCTCGGTTTAAAGCTTCCCAAAATTATGTTTCATGGAGAAAGGTCCCGTGGGAGATAAAAATCAACCAGCTCTTCCCGACACTACTTGTGAGTAAATTTACAGTGTTGAGTTTTCATTATTTTCTTTAAATTAATATTTTAGATTTAATTTATAATTGGTTGCTATTCCTGCAGGAGTGGTTCGACGTGGACCTGAACAAACTAAACATCTTGAAGTATCTCAACCACCACATAGGGAAGAGTTACAAGGATTTTAAGACAAAAGTCTTGAATGATATTCGATGAACATGAGGCTTTGAATGCTCCACAACACAAGCTTGATTATATAGAGGTGGAACATTGGACATTCTTGTGTGAGCTTTGGTCGAGCGAGAAACACGCGATAATTTTTAAAATAATATGAAACTGATAATTCTCCCCGTTTTTGTTACTTATAATGTTATTAAATGCAGAATAAATGTCACGTAAATGCGGAAAATCGTAGTTACATGCGTTTCAACCATCGTGGATGCTCTAATCTATTTTCCCAACACCATGCCGAATATTCTGAGGTATATCTCCTAAAATATTTTTTAACATTTCATTAATTTTACTAATAATAACAATCACCTTATGTTTTTTTTTTTTGCAAAGTAACACATGTGAGGTGCAGTAATTTCCGGAGTTTTTCCAAGTGATGTATTACAATGAGAATAAGAAATGGATCAATGAAGAAGCCGAACACTGCTTCGTAAGTTTAAGTATTTACAATAAATTTAATATATTTTTAAATTTAATTTTTTCTTTTAAAACATTAACTTCATTTTTTTAAACTGAACGAAATGGTAGAGGTCTAGCGATAAGCTGAGGAGACAGGGTCTGACCCTATACCAGATGAGCAGTTGTCGCTATTGGGTTTTCAAGAATCAGACAGCGTACAATGTCGGACTTGGCACTCGTAAGAAGTCGACGTCATCTAGACGTACTGATGTTTCTTCTTCTATTGACCATAGCTTTCGAGAACAGCTAGCCAGCACCAATGAACAATTATTTAGCATCAAAGAAGAGTTGGGCAATACGAAAGAAGAACTGGACAATACCACAGAAGCGCTAAAGAAGACCCATGAGAAGCTACTGCATGTCGAGGAGGACCACTAGAGGAAGATATAGGAGTTTGACCAGCAGATGAGGGTTTTCAGGCAGATGCTGGAGGACTCACTCGGCTAGCTGCATCGAGCTTGATCGCCCATCCATAACAGCATCAATAATTTTTATTTTCATTTGTATAAACATTCACAGCACCAGTGATTGTTAATACACTATGTATTTATTTAATAAATTTTATTTACAAATTTAATTTATTAGGATAAAAAATTGTACTATTATTCGTTAATTTTTTATTTAATTTCGCATAACCTTTAGCGTCGAATTATTCGACGCTAAAATTAATAAAATAATATTTATATTTTAATATTTTATTTACTTTAACGTCGAAAAATATGTCATTTGGCATTGAAAATATTCGTCGCAAAAATAGGAAATTTCGCGTCAAAAGTTTTCGTCGCCAAATACATTTTTGGTGTAGAAAAATTACATTTTTCGTCAAATAAATTTGGACGAAAAAGGTTATACCTTAGCGTTGAAATTTAAAATTTCGACGCTAATTGTCTTTCTTGTCCACGTTTTGGCATCAAAATTTAGCGTCGAAAATTTACAACGTTCATAATCTTTTGCTTCAATGTTTATTATTTTAGCTTCGATATATTTCGACGCTAAAGACCTTTTTTGTGGTGAACAAATATGACTTTTTTTTTGGAAATGTTGAAAATCATACTACCAAACCACCATACTCGGGCTTAAGCGAAACATATAAAATCTCAGTCTGTCTCAGGTTCTTACAAGAAATACACCCACTGGACTCGATCTCAGGATTTGGCAATCAAGTCCTAACCTCTTTGCCACCAAATCATACCTCTTAAAGGCAACAAATAAGACAATCGATAGCATTATATAATAGTTTTTTTTTTTTTTTTAAATTTGTAAAATACTACAATTAAATATTTGAATTTTAACATAGCATTTTCCTTTTTTTTTTTTATATATAAAAAAAAATCCATAAATTTTTTTCTGCTTATTAATTAATTAGTGAAATCGTGATGACTGGTACGTGGTAATTTATTTTGTTTGTAAATCGACCAAGTTATGCTAATTGATAGTATTTGTTCCAATTTTTATTTTGTATATGCAAGAATTAATAAATAATGACGCATCCTCGTCGTCCTCGGTAACAGTAGCAGTTGAGAAGGCCACCAACGAGCTTTTGATAAAACCTGATTGTACCATGAATATGTTGATTGTGATGGCAATAAATGCCCATTTGCAGTTTTAAAGGTGTCTCGTCACTTACAGTAGTTTCAATCTCCATTTAGGTCTTTTGCCTCAACTGAACTACTCATCTTTTTTGCAGACAGATATGTTTGAATTGTGTGATACGTAGGATACTCGAATTAAAGAAGTTCGCGAATCTCTTTTTAGGATCGGACCCGCTTTAAGGAATGAGTCGCGACAAGTTGTTTCTAATCTCATGCGGTTGTAATGAAATCATTTCTATTAGTTTTTCACCACTTGAATTTTTCATTGTAGTAAGGTTATAATGTTGAGATTATTGTACATAGATCTTATTCGATATTTCATTTCTGTTTGAAGTTATTGAACTCTAGGCTAATAATTTCCAATTCATTTTGTAGTTTTTTTTTTAATTAACGGAACGAAATGATTGTTTTTAAATTCTAATGCATGTTCTGAAGGTCAATGATACTTTACCTCCCTAATATTTGAATCCGAGTTTAATTCTTATGATTCTTGGTCTCCATCAAATTTTTTCCCGAAAATTTTTGTTGAAGACTTACAGAAGCAAGTGCACAATCGACAAGACTAAAAATGAAGTTGGGAACTTGGGATCTTAGGGAGTTTTTTTTTTTTTTTTTGGATAACCGGGTGTCCGAGCCAGCTTACGCGCACCTCGACTAATTCCCGGGACTTGTGCCAATTGCCCTCAGAAGTTTCCCAACACAGATCAAGGTAAGTCGCTGGTTTTTCACACCAAGGGGCATGGCCCCAAGGAAATACATCTAGTGCGATTCGAACCTTGAACCTGAGATGGAACAAACCACTTAAGTCTTTACCACTGAGGCAACCCTTGGGATT